>VZSF01002153.1:533046-612664 GCA_013398295.1 Chionis minor | reverse complement strand
CCCGCGGGGGGCCAGCCCGGGCGGGGGGCGGTGCCACGCCGTCACCATAGCGACGCGGAGGGCGGTGCCACGCCGTCACCATAGCGACACGGCGGCAGGGCCTGTCCCGCCCCCTGGAGCGCGGAGGGCGGAGCCGCGGAGGGAGCAAGGTGCGGCGGAACCGGAAGCGGCGCTGCTGAGCCAATCGGCTGCTGAGCGTGAGTCGAAGCGGCCAATGGGCGATGCGGGGACGGTTTAAAAGCTACCGGCGGTTGGGGCGCTGCCGCGCTGCTCTCTGAGGTGGCGCTCTGCGGTTCTGCCTGTCCCTTGCGCGGCCGGAGCCACCCTGCTCCCGTCCTTGTGGGCGCCGCTGTCCTGCCTCAGCGCTCGGAGGTGCCGGCGGTTCCTGAGGTGAGCCCGGGTCAGTGTGGCTGGGGGGGGCGGTAGCGGGTGTTACCTGCCGAGGGCCGGGGTCTCCTCGGGGCGCGGGGGGAGCGGCCTCCTGGAGCTGTGACCGGAAGGGGGCTTAAACAAGGGGAGCGCTGGCATCTGTAGCTGTAAGTCTTGCTTTGACTTTGTGCTTAAGCTTTTGGCGTCCAGCTATAGCAATTAAAAGCAGCTTTTTCTGCAGACTCCTCTCGAATGAGGAATCACTTGCCCACCGATGTAATGGCAGTTATAAGTTGCAGGTGGGAGCTGACTGGCTGCAAGGGAGTGCTCTGACCTGTTGTCTCTGGAGCTGGAAAACTGTAGTAGTACAATCGATTTGTATGGGGTGTGCTCTAATGTTTTCTCTTTCTGGTAAAAAGACGTCTCTGCTAGCGAAATAACTGGTGTTACTTTTGGCTGTTCAAGTGCTACAAGCTGAGCCAAAGGCTGGACTGATAAGCTAGGACATGTACTCTTTTCTTGTGCTGAGGAAATGGTCAAAACAGTAAAAAGAAGTGACAAAACAAACAACAGGTATTAGTTCTTTCTGTGTAGGATTGCTAGCGAGACCTTGTTACTTTCCCAAACTCATACAAGCTGCTTTAGGAATATGAGTCTATCTACCACATGTGTTAATAATGGCTTTAAATGTAAGGGTCTGTAGCTAAACTCCTACAAAATGGTGCCAAGTGTGGGTTTGTTCCCTCTCCTCGAGGGACCAGCATGTGACAGCTATGTTCTCTTTAATGTGACTTGTTTAAAGTGTCCTGTGGTGGAAGAAATGACAAGAATGATTTCTTCTTTTTCTTCCTGTATGAGCTTTCCAGACTGGTCTTATCAACCTGAAGATGTCAACGCTGATCCTTATTGATAAGGAGAATGGTGAAGTTGGTGCTACTAAGAATCAGCTAAGACTCCCTTCAGGATCTTGTGCGTATATGCTGCCCTAAGCCAGGAGGGGATCAAGTGATGTGCATAAATCATGTTTTGTTACTCACTGTTATGAACAGTAATAGCTTTCTGTTCTTACATCTGCTTAACTAACCAGTTCTGCTAAGCTCATGAATGACTATAAAAGTGAAAATAACGCTCTGATTTTGTCATAGATGGGGCTTATGCTCCTGACTTATAAATGGTAAACAATGATTTTTATGACAACTAGTTTTCTGGCACATGCACTTACTGAAACAAGCTTTAGGGTTGATATGGTGCTAAAGTTTTTTTTATCTTCCACCCCCATTCTACAGCAAAAGTCTTATCTGAAAGAACACAACTTAACACTCCACTTCCTAAAAAAACCACCAGTGCATCTCCAGCTGCATCTCACTCTGTCAGAAAAGCTCTTGGAAATGTGAATAGAACTAAAGAAGTCACGAGCAAGACAGAAAAGATAGGACAGAAAAATCACCCTTGCACTGCAAACAAAGTGAGTACAACACACTCTTGGGGGGGTGAGGAAATGCATAGTTTACTCACTGTTGTGGCTTGACCCTGGCAGACAGCTAAGCACCACGCAGCTCCTTGTTCACTTCCCCTCAGTGGGACAGGTGAGAGAATTGAAAAGGTAAAAGTGAGAAAACTCCTGGGCTGAGATTAAGACAATTTAATTAAAAATCTGCAAGAAAAACAAACCCAATTTCTTGCCACCAGCTGACTGATGCCTTGCCAGTGCCTGGGCAATGGCAGCCCTGGCAAACTTGCCCACCAGTTTTCATGTCTTAGCATGGGATTGTACAGAATATCCCTTTGGGCAGCTTGGGTCAGCTGTCCTGAGTGTGCCCCTTCCCCACTTCTTGTGCACCCTCAGCCTACGTGCTGGTGGGACTGTGAGAAGCAGAAAAGGCCTTGATGCTGTGTAAGCAGTGGTCAGCAATAGCTAAAACAACTGTGTGTTATCAACACTGTTTTCATTATGAATCCAGAACGTGGCATCATATGAGCTACTAGGAAGAAAAATAACTATCCTAGCCAAAACCAGTACGCCTGCATACAAGGAGCACCAGTACACAAGGAATACAACAGCTTAGGGGGTCCCTAATAGCAAAGAAGTGCATCTGGAGAAAATAGTCTCAGTTAATGTCTTGCTTGTATGTTAAGTATCAGGAGTTTAATATTAGGAGCATAAATGTTCTAGTGCAGTAGTTTGTTGCCACTGTATATAGTACTGCATTACATAAACTCAACTGGAGCATGTGCCCATCTCCAGCTTGTTTGTGTTGAAGGTATTAGAATTCAGGCATAACTGAGGACTGTATGGCAGGCATTCTTGTCTGTAGACCTGTATAGCACAGGAAAGCCACTACAATGGGAAACTACAGTAGCTTAAATAATGTGACTTTCCCTTTTTAAGGTTATTGAAAAGACTGCTGGATTAGAAAGCTGTGGTGCAGTGGCTGAAGAAGACTGGCCAGAAATAGAAAATATGTTTCCTTTTGATCCTCGAGGTAAGAACTACTGGTGTAATTATTAAAACAAATAATCAGACTTTCATGAGTATGGACATTGTTGTAAGTCTTTGGCTGAGCTATTGTGGTAAACAAGCTAGCACAGCATTTCTGTGGAGTCCTTTCTTAAACATGAGGGTACTTGCTACATCTGAAATACCATCTCATTCTTGTGAAAATATTTCTAACTGCAGTATCTACACTCCAGATATGTAGTAGTCCAAGTCCATTATTAAGGTGGCAGGCAACTAGTTTCAAGTAACCATACTATAGCCTCTTAATTCATTAAGTGGCAACTAGTAGACAAGTATTCAAAGGCAGTACTGAACAGTAGACTTCTCGTAAGAATGTATGCCAAGATCTTAAGTTGTAACTGAAGAGATTCCTACTGCTGTATGATGTAATAGTTGAAGATGAAACTTCTAAAGCAGTTCTGAGCACAACACACTGCAGGTATTTTATATCAGTCCTTCCTTAAACCATCCAGCTCATGAGGAAGTGAGTGTGCAAAAACTGCTATACCAAAGACTACTTCAGTGTTGGTGAAACATACATACTATGATTAATGCAGTTGACTTAGTATGCTGATTGGAAAGAAATTAATCTCCTGCTTTACATCAGCAGTTGTTATGCAGTCTTTTGATAAGCATTAGTGTATGGAATTTTATGGACAACTACGTTGTCACTGCAAATAAATACCCCATAAGAGGGACTGTTGGATTGTGTTGTTTTGGACCTGCTCCCACTTCATTTAATCTATGAGAATTTGCAGCTTCCCAGGCTACAGTGTACACTGTTACTAAACTAGTTTCTTTCCCAAACAGACTTTGAGAGTTTTAATCTTCCTGAAGAGGATAAAATAAGCAATATCAACCTGTGTGGTGTTCCACTCATGGTATTTGAAAGGACATATGACAAATTTGTGAACATGGTTCCTTCACCTGTGAAGATCGAAGAGATTTCATGGGAGTCTAGTAAGTGGAAACTCAACATGAGTTTCAGGACACACAGTGCTCTAGTGGTTTGGGAGGAAAGCTACTTGGCTGCAGTACCGAAGGGCCACTGCTGTCCTGACTACCAGAATAGCACACTAGTATCAACTAGCTTGTGGGGTATAGTCGAGCTGAATTTAACAGGTCGACACTACTAGTACAGGTAGTGGTCTCAAAGTGAGGTTGCGGAGCAATCTCTTGCAGCACATTGCTAACTGGTCAATTAGATGAATTGGCTTATGCAAGCAAAAAGTATTTCCCTTAGTCATTCGAGAGGCTTATGCTAATCCATGGAGAGCTTGCTTATGTTAGAGAATATAAACTCTGGGTTTCATGAGAAACTGATTTACTCTGTTTCTAACTTTCAGACTTGCTACAGTCAACTGCTGACTTCCTTGCTACCCTGGATGAGATCATTGACATGCCACCCCCGAATTACGACCGTTAATGCACATTCTGAAGCTGCTCTTGAGTTCAAATTCATGTAGTTGTGTATTTTAATAAAGAGGAATCTAAACTGTATAATACTGACTTCTCTATTTTCAGTAGAGCCAAGATGTAGGTAGTAAGATAGTGCTTTCAAAAGGAGACTCTGGCAAGCAATTAGAGCAGAGCCTGGATAAGCTTTTAAGCAAGACTATAATTCACTGTTGTGAACCAGGACTCGGTATGTGCTGATTAGACTACATGGTCGTGATGGGTTAAGAGGCCCTTCTCACCTCGCTGTATATGTAACTTATCCTTTATCCATTAAACATGGCAGGATTTAAAACTAATCTGTATATCTAATGTAAATTAGTACTAGAGCTTGTACTCTTTGGGCATTTTTGTTTTTCTGAACTTGTTTGATTTTTTTTCACAGTGGTTGTCTAAGACGGAATGTTGGGATTGTTATGAGCTGTATGCTACTTCTGATTGTCACAGAATTATGTGGCTGTTGCTGCTGGGTACTGTCTGCCCTCTAGGGAAAGGCTGGTGGAACCCCATCCTTCAAATTGTAAGCACACAGGTTCAAGAATCTCTTCTCTGGCATTGTAATGTCCTCAACTCCAGCTCTTCTTCATCACATAAGACAACTCAGTTGTAGAGGTGGTCAGCTTTAAGTTAAACTGCTTTTATAGTTCCTGGCCAGTATTCTGCTCTAGACAGATTGCAGCAGCCTGAGTTGCCTTCAGCTTTTAGCTTGTCCTTAACACGAATTACAATGCTGTGCCTATGGTCTGGGCATCTGCTAAGGTAGAAGACTGTTCTGTTCTTCCAAGGTGCACCTGAGCTCTGAAGAGGAGGAATTGCCATCTGGGATTTACCATTAGTATACTGTGGTGCTGTGTAACTGCAGGCAGTGGCAAGACCGGCTCTTCAGTGCACACTTGCAGTAGCGTCTGAAGGAACAAGAAATACGCATTAATGATTGCAAGTTGACTAAAAGATGAAAATGCTCTAGCTAAGGAATGGGGTTAACTTGGTGTGGGACAGTGCTGCACCCCACAGTTCTGCTTCTGGGAGGCATCCCATGGCTGCAACCTGACTGCAAGTGAAGCTAGGTGACACATAACCATATACCTAACCATACTCCTTTTGTGCCATTGTTTCTAAGAAACCTAAAAATGCAGGCAGCAAAGGAGCTCTTGTGTTTTCCAATAGGTTGTCTGGTTTGCGGGCGCTGAAGGGAATGCGTTTGCCCTGCTGTGACATAATAATGAAGGCTCCTATTAGTCTTGAAAAGGATAACAAGCTGAGCACAGAATAGCCATTTTCACTGTTTCCCAGTTTTGGATGTTTCCTCAAGACATGTTTTACTTACTTAATGCTTTTTACCATCAGGACATAGGTGGGCCTTTTGGGAATTGTCCTGTTGGGAATTCTGAACTTCAATCAAGTTGCTGTTTCTGAATTATCAGGCATGTGATGAAATGAAAGCAGGCATTCATTCTGTTTCTCCATCAAACTTGTCAGGGTATCAGATAAAGGGTTAAATTATAATGAATTATACAATACTGGGTCTTTATCTCTAGTTTTTTTGTCTTTGGTTTGAAACTTCAAAGAATTCAGAGGAATATCAAGCTAAACAGAAGGAAAAAAGATATGATCAAGGAAAATCTATATAGAGATTTTGGATTTTGACTGATCCTTAATTTCATTTTGATAGTTTTTGATACTGAAATAACTCGGCCATCTCAGCTGAGATTGAAGTTTGATTTGGTATAGGCTACCAGCCACAGGAGTTAAGCCATAGTAGTTATAAAAGTGACAAAACACATCTTTGACTTTTTGTCTTTACCAGCTCAAATGAGCTGGGAGAAAGTCTAATATGCTCAATGTTACAGAAAAAGCCCTGTGATGAAGGCCCTGAAACTGGCTATGCAGTGCCATCTCGTGGCCACTTGTTATGCAGCCACACAGGTAAAAGTTGTCTATTGGTATGTGAAACACCCGGTATGAGGTACCATAAGGGTATGACACTAAATCAACATAAATGTAGGTTGTAACTTTTAGTATGTACAAACACATCTAGTCTGGAGAGAGACACTAGTGCTCTGTATATGTTATAGAAGTTTTATCATTGTAAAAAAAATTCTTTTGGGTTGATTTAAAATAATCACTGTGATCAAGCACATAGATCCTCTTATTCAAAGCTCCAGAAATAAGCTTTTTGTGCCATGTCTGCATGTGTGTATACATGCACACGTGTCAAAGCACTTAAAACATGCTTACTAGTTGTGGGATTTCACTGTAAAATGGATGTGTATTTGCATAACACTTGTAAAGCTGATAGTTAAATGATTCAGATAGGCCTCTTGGTACTGATAGACTTTTATGTTGAAGCCCAAAAACTTGTTACTCGTGGAGACAGTGGAATGGGTGTGCAGAAAGCACAGTGTGAGTCAGACTTGGGAACACTGCTGGTCTGACTGCATGAGAATGAATGCTGCTGCGGTGTAGAACACTAGGTAATAATGCCAGAATAAACTAAGTAAGTTCATACTAGTGTAATCTTATTTTATTAAATTATTAGATCTTTTCAAAGTCTAGGAAAAGACACAGTCATAGGTCTTGTGTCCTTCACCCACCCTCAATTTTCTTTTTTCTGTGAAATTGAGGGGTGTTTTGAATGCAGAGGAACATATTCTGTAGGATCCTTTTTTTGGGCGTTTCATCTGATTTTCTACAAATACTGTCTCTTATAGCTGCTGGCAAGCAACACAAGCCGGTCAAAGTTAGGTCTGAGTGAAAAGCAAGCAAGGTTTTCAAGATTTTATCTCAAAATAATTGAGATCAAAAAGTTATGTTTCATCACATAGCCCGTGTCTGAGCCAAACCAGGAGTGTTGCTAGGAATCTTGTGTGTGGGATATGAATCTGTATTGAGCAATGCAATGAAAAAATGAGTTTCCTTTATACTACTACAGCTAATTAATATATAGTGTTTCAAGATTGTTTAGGTTTTTAAAATGTTTGGCTATGATCCTTTTTGGTTTAAAATATTAAAAATAAAGGAATGCTAATGTCCAATTTCAGACACATCCATGACAAAACCCAGAGTTAAGAAGTCTCTATAGCAGACGCATGATGACGTGAACTTCAGTTTTGGTTAGGTGTTAATTTTGAGCACCAAATTTCAGGTGACTGGGAATATTTTTGTTTCCTACAGTAGTACACCTCATCTGGGGCTTTTCATTCTCATTGGGATTTCTGGGTTACACAGGTCCAAGTTTTTGCTTTTGCAAAGCTTTCTTCTGTAAACTTTCATCAGAGAGATCCATTTGTTTCAGCTGTCTTTTCTTTTTTTCCCCCATTTCATGTACTTTTCAACTCAGCTGGCTGGGGTTAAAGGGAAATGCATGCTCCTGTGACTTGCATGAGAACAAAGCTGTGATGAGACTCATCTGTGGCTTGAGCTTCCTGCCTTCGGTGACTCAGGAGATCCCAGTCACAAAAGCACAGTCTCCTATTCAGAAAATGTAAACTCTCTCAGGCTCAGAGCCGCAAAGCTAGGTGGTGTCAGCCCCTGAAGTGCTGGCTTCCGGAGATCCAGGGACCCTGGTAGCTGGGAATTTTTCAGTTTCTTGCCATTGCAGTTAGGCCTTCTACTGGTGACTGAAAAAACAACTTCCTTAACTGTTTAAACGTTGATATAACACATGCAGCTTTTTATACTTATAAAGCTGTATTTTCTCTTGGGGTATTGTCAGGAATAGATGCAGCTTGAGTTCAAAATGCTGTCTGAGCACTGCTCTGCACAACAGAAACCCTATTTAAAACCGCTTGTAATGTTTTCGTTTACTTGCTTGAGCAGTTTACGCTTCCTGCAAAGATCTGAGATGTTTGGGATTTTAAATGCACGGCTGTGATGAAAATGAATGCTTGCTTGGTGGTTTGTTCTCAGTTTGGACGCGCTTTAATAGGCCAGTGTAACTGTGTACCACGATTGTGAAATCCGGGTTGTAACCAAGTACATAGAGCAGGTACCTTTTTAGTTGGCCATCACCCTCTAAAGCATCTCCTTTGTTTGACAGTGTTCTGGCTGTGAGAATCCCTTTAAATCCTAACCTGAATTTCTGTAAGAAGAACTTGGAGATTCATATAAAAATAATCTCTTAGCAGGCTGGGTAAAATTACTTCAGTGCACATGAGATAATTCATCCTATTTGTAATGTTCTGGCAGCGGGTGGCACCATGGTAACAGCATGTATTACGGCTTCTCGCTCCCGCAACCTGACAGCTGTGGTGTGATGATGTTTGCCTTTGGTGCATCATGCACAGTGCAGGCATCTGTAATGGGTTTCATTGCTTCATTAATGTGAAATGGAGGATGAGAGTCAGCACTAAGGAATTCAGCATGCCTTTACACTGTGACTGCAGGGAATAGTATATCAGCCAAGGGCATTTTTATCTTTCGTTGTTTAAAAAGAACAGAAATTAGAAGCCTGGAGGCAATTGGCCTCTCTAGGGTTAGCAAAATCATGAATCTTGTAACTTTTAGTTTCGCTGTAGTTTTATTAATGTTAGCCAAGTACCATATAGAAGTGCAATAATGTCCCTCTAACTAGCCCCGAAGTGGTGCTCGCTGTGCTCCAAGAGACACAGGCACGGATCGGACCAACATATCTATAATGAGGTTTATATACACTTTATATATGCAATATATATTTAGTAACTGGTTGTGTGAGATCTGACTGTCCAAGCATGTGCTTTTGCATATAACGTTGCAAAAGTGTGTAAGAAAAGCGTAACTGATAAATTTACTTCTAACTACAGCTTGGGAGAAGTTAAAAGCACAGTGGGCCTGTTGTGCTTGAATGATCCACAAAATTAGAGGGCAAAGTTCTAAAATGGCCGTAATGTGTATTTTCTCACAGTCTGTCCTGGTTTGAGGTGAAGAATGCCAGAAAGAAAAAGGAATGTGCAACCAACTTCCTGGGGTGGCTATTTTGTGCTTTTCTAACAGATGAAGTAATGTCTCCCAGTTAATGAAGTTGGAGGGAGGTTCATGGAGCTGAAGGCATACTTGTAGCTCTAGATATTGTGTTGGGATTTTTGTGTTAGCAAATTATTTTCATAAGCTATATGGAAGGTGGAGCCTTTGGAGGCCTTCAGATGTTGGGTCTTCAGTGGCTCAGGCTGGGCTTCCTTTGAGCGCTTCTACTCAAAATATGTAGCCAATGGGTAAAAGCTTCTTGTAAGTCCCTCTGTATCACGTAGCCAGTCTAAGTGAATGGCTGCAGGTGCCCGTAGAAGTGATTCCCCTCTTTAGGACAAAATTGAGAATATTATGCATAGGGAGAACTTGTAAAGACTGGAAGAGGGGAGAGCTTGGAGTTTATAATATATATATATATATTTGCTTCAAAAACTGTTCCCAGTCAGTATTTTTCCTGCACATCTGAATTCTTTGCTTAAACGACATACGTGATATACACCCTTACGTGTTTGATATCACTATGTGAAGTGACCTGAACCCATCCCAAATACTAACTTTGGAAAAGTGTAAACCAGGAAGATGATCAGACTTGCTTTAATCTCATTGTGACCAATAATCGTGATTTACAGAGCACTGAAAAAGATCTAAGATACAGTCTGCAAGGATATCACTAACTGAGATGCTAAACTTGTCTTGAGTTGTTGAGGACCTTTACGATCAAATAAGATGGAGGTACCATTTTGGTGATGGAGATTTTATTCTCACTTCATTTTTCAGTTACTTAAAGTGGAATTAGAGATACTTCCTTTGAGATGACATAATAATTGGTATAGCTATGCACTAAAGGATTTGAAAGAGAAAAGAAAGCTTTTTTGCATGGGACACTGAAGATTCAAAGAACGGCCATAACGATGCATGGTGACAGACAAGATGTGTGAGAGTTATATCCTTCTTGGTGACAACATTTCCCTCATTGTATCTTAAATTCAATTTGTAGCTCCAGCATGGTCTTACCCACAGCCACAGTCCCTTCAGAAGTAAACCTCTGCCAATATGGCCTTACCCAGGACTGCAGTCGCTCCAAGGCTGTACCTGCTGTTGTGGGCTCATCCATGGCCACAGGCTTTGAGATGCTCTCGCATGACCTCATGCACAGCCACTGATGCTTCAAGGTGTACCTGCTGCTGCACAGACTTATCCACAGCTACAGANTCACTAACTGAGATGCTAAACTTGTCTTGAGTTGTTGAGGACCTTTACGATCAAATAAGATGGAGGTACCATTTTGGTGATGGAGATTTTATTCTCACTTCATTTTTCAGTTACTTAAAGTGGAATTAGAGATACTTCCTTTGAGATGACATAATAATTGGTATAGCTATGCACTAAAGGATTTGAAAGAGAAAAGAAAGCTTTTTTGCATGGGACACTGAAGATTCAAAGAACGGCCATAACGATGCATGGTGACAGACAAGATGTGTGAGAGTTATATCCTTCTTGGTGACAACATTTCCCTCATTGTATCTTAAATTCAATTTGTAGCTCCAGCATGGTCTTACCCACAACCACAGTCCCTTCAGAAGTAAACCTCTGCCAATATGGCCTTACCCAGGACTGCAGTCGCTCCAAGGCTGTACCTGCTGTTGTGGGCTCATCCATGGCCACAGGCTTTGAGATGCTCTCGCATGACCTCATGCACAGCCACTGATGCTTCAAGGTGTACCTGCTGCTGCACAGACTTATCCACAGCTACAGATGCTTCGAGGTGTACCTTCTCCAGCATGGACCTACGTGTGGGCTGCAATCCCTTCAGAGCTATACTCACTGCAGGACACACAACCGTGGCCACAGACGCCTTGTACCTGCTCTGTTGAGGACTTATTCGCAGCCACAGATGCTTTGGGGTGTCTTGCTCCCACGTGGACTCATCCACGGGTCACTTTGCCTGGAGTTCTAGCCTGTCCAGTAGGACGACACCGAAACAGCAGCGATGCCCTGGCCACCTGCCAGCCCAGGCATGTCGCCGCTGCTGTTATCGGTGCGTTCCCAGGCACAGCAGAGTACACGAGCAAGCAGCGAAAGCGAAAAGCAGGCACTGCCAAGCACTAGACTCTAATACACAGAACGGTAAGCAAGCCCCACAGCAAGTACAGGAGCCTGCTGATTAATAGCCAAACAGCAATAACAGCTATAAATTCCTTCTAGCGCATTCCAATCCAACCTGTCGTTATCTTGAACCCTTCGAGCCCCATGTCAGGTGCCTAAAAGGAATATTGTGGCTTAACCTCAGCTGGCAAGTAAGCACCGTGCGGCCACTTGCTTGCTCTGCCCCAAGCGGTGGGACCTTGTGTGGAGCAGAAAAAGCCTTGATGCTGTGCAAGCACTGCTCAGCAGTGACAGACATCCCTGTATTATCAACGCTGTCCAAAACATAGCCCCATACCGGCTACTGTGAAGAAAATTAACCCTATCTCAGCCGAAACCAGCACGGTGAGCTTCATAGATCTTAAAACAGCCAACAGAATGTCCCAAAGCCCATGTGACTTCTGACCTGAGGAAAACCTTTATTACCTTGCCGTACTATTGAGGCATGTTCTGGCAGCAGTGCCCAATTTAGATGGCACTCACGCTTCAGGTCACAACTGTGGTATTTTGGGGTTGAGTATTTTCCTTAGGAAGCCAGCTCCTGGAGAAAATCACTGGCAATCATCTGTTTCTTGAGCTATTTAAACATTTAAGGAAAACATGTTACATTCAGGCCTTTGGTTTTGCTTCAGGTATATGCATTTGGTTTCATTTTCACAATTAACCCGAGCGTCCTTGATAAAAACATCTTTTGGAGCTGAACTGTCAGACAGCTTCTCCCTGTGGCACAAGCGTATTTCTGACTTGAGACAAGGTCCTGCAGAAAAGAATAAAGGCATGGTTGGGGCAGCTCTGAAGGTAAATTCGACATTATTTCTTCTGCCCAGCAGTCCAGAGGTAAATCACCAGCATAATTTAAAATGACCCTTGGGTGCATGCTGTATATCCAGCCTGTCGCAGCACCGCAGCCTCGGCTGAGCCCTACCTTCACGTGGGTCCTCAACAACCCTGTGGGATCTGCTCTAGTGTTTCCTCGAGGCCAGATCCTGCATCTCCTGCTCTTGCCTAACTCAGACGAAATTTCTATGAGCAAAACTTTCAGAGAGCACTGAGGAAAAAGAGTCAGGAATTTCAAAAGTGCTGCAGTTAAGGAAGAGGTAATGGCAGCTTGTGTGGACGCATCCAAACTCCCTTTTGCCTCCCTCTAGACCTGTTGAGCCTCGTGGCTTACACGCCATAGCCCTGTGGCTCTCCTCCCTTGCTGTCTGGCCTTTTTGCCCCTCAGTGACTGGCTGTGCCAGTGGCAAGGTGGCTCCCAGATGTTTCTTCTGGGACCGTGGCCTCAGCATTGTTGGTGCTTGTGAGGTGTGCAGCGCTCGTGTGGGATTTTGAATTCTCCTGACTTGTGCTTGAGCACCGTTTTGGGAATCCTACCTTAGTCCTTCATAAAGTAGTGAAACTGGCACATCTCAAAAAAGCAAACTGCTGCTCAAAGTCTCTGCAGAGCGAGCGTAGCTGAGCAGCACTGGTGGGAGCTGACATTTCCCTGGTGCCTTTTTCTCTTGTTGCCTGCTGTAGGTTGAAATCAAGCCCAAATGGCCAGGTTTGGTACTGCACGTGTGGTGGGAAAGCCCATGGGGTGAACGTCAGGTGTGGAGGCAGAACTGAATGTCACCACACCAACAGCGAGGGGCTGTGCCAGCACTGGGACCAGCAGCCCCCTGCCAGGGCTGGGAGAACAGGGCTGTGCTCACCACAGCCATGAGGTGGGACCTCCTGATGGTGGCAGAACAGAGAGACCTCATCCCTTCTGCAGGGGTGGCCCTTTGCCATGGCGGCAGGACAAGGGTGCCCTTCTGGAGGAAAGATCCCTGCTGGCAGACCACTGCCTTCGGGGAAAGCTGTGCCCTCGTTATTGCAGCGATGATCATGAGCTCTGCGTTGTGTCAGTCCAGTCTTTGCCCACAAATACAGAAGATAATGCGAATTTAAATATGGACACGTTTGTATGTACTGAATGCAAATATGGTTGTTGGTAATTGCTATAACATCATGAATGTGCGCATCGACACAGGAGTCCCAAGGCAGGTGCTGTCTGGTGAGGTGTTGAACTTGCTGTGTTGCCATTCAGACGTGTCCCAAGTGGATGGCAGAGCTGGACACGGAGTAGAAATGGAAAATTCAGGGTGGGATATTTGAAGGATGAGGACAAAAGGCTGATGACACAATTTGGATTACTTCAGAGTAAGGCATTTCACAGGTGAGAGAGGGTGTTACTGCTGTGAATGGTCACGCAGGATGGCTGTGGAAGGATCCAGAGTCTTCCATAAGGGCCTCGGAGGGGCTTCAGCATGGGGGCTGCGGAAGGACCAGAGGGGTAAGGACGTGGCTGACAGCTCTTGGTGTGAGGAGGGGTGGAGGCAGCTAAAGGAGCCAGGGATAGGAAGCGGCACCCCTGTGCTGAGCCCGGGGGAGCTGATGGCAGGAGGGGATGGAGCAGGAGGAGAAAGAGGAAGAGGAGGAGGTGGTGGCTCTTGGCAGCGCGGGTTTTCCTGGGTGTCAGCCAGCCGTTCCTGACAAGCTGAGCCACTGGAGGGAGCCCCTGCCCCTGGATAGCAGGAAGATGAGGCCAGAAATAAGCTTTTCCTAAATTTCTCTGGTTGCGGGGTGCATCGCTGGGGCCTCAGCCCGGGCAGGGTCTCTGCCTTGCGGCTCCTGCGTCCATGGCTGCTCCCTGTGCTTTGCCGGCCCTGCAGCCGCCACTCTCGGCAGGACGTTCCCGCGCTTCCCGCTGCCGTTGCTTTGTACGGCCGCGGCCGTCTGTGTGTGCGACACGGGTCCCAACAAGGAGGAGGCTTCTCCTCCGTGCTGAGCTACAGACCCTTGTCTTCCCCCAGGGCAGAGGCTGCCCCTTTCTTCAAACACCAACCAAACGTATTTTCTTGCGAACTGCGGCAGAGCGGTTGCTGTGCGACAGCGGGGGCGTCGCACTTGGGGGGTGCCTTACAGTTCTCTGTCACTTTCCTCTCCACTGCTGCTGCTGCTCAAATTTCTTCTGACATCCAAGCAAGATGCTGCTGTTAATCTTCTGTAAATAGCCAGCTGGCATACTGGGTATTAATGGGTTTAAGCAAAAATCCCTGTAAATGTTCACATTCCCCACAGTGGTTTTTTTCCAGCTGCGGTGTGAGCGTGCGCCTCGGAAGATGGAGGGAAGCCGAGCTGTGCCTCAGCAGGAGCACGTGGGACACCGAGCAGAGTTCCTGGGGACACAAAGTACAAGTCGTCCTGTTCTTCCTTCTCTGGTAAACTCCCAGTTATCCACAGAGGCACAAAACCGACGTGTGCCTGGCCCTGCCGTGAGGGATGTCCCTGGGACTGTTGCAGGGAAATCCCAACTGCGGGGTCCTGCGGGCCCTTCCTGCTCTCCAGAGTGACAGGCACTTCTCCAGCCTGCGGGGGGGATAAGGTGGCCGGCATTCCTGCTGGGGCAGGTGGGGGGAGTCCTTGTGGAGAACAGGTCCCTGCTGGGGTCTGTAGAGCAGCACCGAATACTGCAGGGCAGTGATAATATGGCTGCTCCACGTGCTGGTGGATCATCTGGCCGGAGGAGGGACGGGCTGCGGCACGCAGCAGATCCGTCTCAGCAGGCACCAACACCCTCTGTGCCGGGGTGTCCCCATCAGGGGTATCAGCTTTTGGTAAAACTGTTTTCTCAGCAGGAATGTTTCCTTTGGCTGTCGTTACAGTTCAGTTCTGCAAAGTCTCTATGACTCGGTTTTGGAACGAGGGAAAAACAAAACAAAACCAAAATCAAGCTTAAATCGGTTATTGTTTGGCTTCAGTTTTCTATAACTCGGGTGAGCAAAACCATTCCAGCTTCAGGAAGCAATAAACTAACGCGGTGCTTCGCTAACCTATCATCTTGTTCCTTAATCAAATACAAGGTGCTGCCAGAATTTATTAGTTCAGAGGGTTTTGCATTTCCTTCAGCAAGGTAGCAACCTCCTGTTAAAATCTGATGAGCCAGAATTGGGGTTCTCTGCACCCACTGCTTGTGGAAACTCCAGGCAGGAGAAGTAAGTTGTGATTCTCTCTGATGGATTCTGTTTATTTGCAGGGAATGTACCAAGTTCTGTTTGTCAAAACATAACCCAGCAGCAAACAATGAAGGACAGTTTCTTTGCTCACCACCTTTTTTCAGCTTGAAAGTTTTGTCCATACAGTTTTCTTCCTAGGCCTGCTTAGGTATCACCTAGTCCTTACCCATCACCTTCCTCCTTAAAAAGTACACAACCCTCGAGAGTTGTTTTTAGCAGCTGCATGATCCTGTGCTTGGAGTAGAGTCTATTATGTTTAATTTCCCGGATTTTGTGAAGGAGCTTATAGATTCTTTTTAGATATTTAAAATTGTCAGTTAAAGTGTCCCATTCTTACGAAATCAAGGCTTCTGATTGCAAAGCTGACTTACAAAATCTTACTCTGTAAAATTTAGGAATGAATCTTCATTTTGTATATGCAATGTCCCCTGGTTCCAGAAGCGTGCTGACCTATCAAAGTGAGTGTGAAAGAAAAAAAATCAAAATGAAAATGCAAACATTCCTGTGGGAAATTGATTCCAACAGCACAGCACTTTTCTAAGAATAATTATTCCACTGGAAGATGTTCAAAACTTGCAAGTTGCAACCAGGTACTCGATTTTGCTTTTTTCCTTCTACCCTGTCTTGCCCCAGCCTTTTTTTTTTTTTTTTCAGATAAGAAGTTCTCAACAGCATCTTTCAGTGTTAGTAAACCTTCCTCTGAAGTGTTTTGTTCTTTGGTGCCTATCTTCCCACGCCTCATTCTGGGTTTCTTTTGAAACTAGCAAGGATCTGGTAATGCTCTGCGTTTCAATCTAATTGCCTCCAGGAAGCTTGTATTCTCCTTCAGTTGTGTCCTGGTTCCCCAACCTGGTGTATGTGACCATGCTGTGACTCTTACATCTTTTGCTACAGCCATTTGCTGCTTTATAGAAAATTACTGTCAGAAGAAGAAGAGAAGTGAGGGCCCTTTCTAGCACTGGATCTCAGCCAATTCTGCCTGTCCTCCAGATTTTAATTTTTTTTTTCAGTTGGAACTAGCATCCTATTTTTCTAATTAATACAGAGAGTAAAAAATTATTTGTCCTCCTAATAGCTTCAAAAATGTGCTTCAAAGACAGGGCAGCATATTAGGAACCTGTTGCACTACCTGTGGAACAGCTAATTCTTTAACTATTTTACCCTGTTTAGGAGCCTGCGAAAGTCAGTGAGTATTTGTTACCAATCTAGGGTCTTGGTGCTGTGTGATGTCCCGGCTTAAGGGCTGGGTGTTACTTCCTGGTACTGCAACCGGGAATGCAACATTTTTGTGTGATGGGCAATACGGTCAAATATCTACAGTATAATTTTCAAAGCTGTCTGCATGACTTCAGAACCCAGATTCTATTTTTAGCTGTAAATTTTATGCCTGGAGTAACACCTACAAAAGGACCTGGACCTCTTTTGTACCTATCCCCAAAATGCAGATCCTCAGAACTCCTGCCATAATGCTGCGGTAGCCCTGATGGTTTATGGCTCTTCTGTTTACTCCAGATGAATTCTCTGATAAGCATCTGTTTCTAGGCAAGAAGCTGGAGTCTTGTTTATGCCTTGGCCTCCTTGTTCTGTGGAGGCTGATGTGACATTGTTTTGAGAGCAGTTTCTTCTCATGCGTGGGCAGAGTAGGATGGCAACTGAGGAGGAGATGTTGGTGCTTCTATTTCCAGGAGCACAGGACTCATCTGACTGCGTGAGAGGCCAGCGTTTGAATTTCAAGATGCTTGAGGGGACTTGAAATCCCGATCCCAGCTGAGTTATTCTGAAACTTTTCTCAGCTTTGGTGTGCCTGGGCAGGGAGGGGACGAGCTGGTGGCTTGGTGGTTAGGCTGCTTCTCCAAGGAGAAGGAAAACTGGTTAGAAGACACTCTTCTGCATGGAGGAAATCTTCCCTCCTTTGGGCTGTGGTCAGTGAAGAAGAGTCCCTTTTCCTCCCTGTTTTTGCCCTGCTGGTGCTCTCTGCTCTCAGGTTCATTCACTCTGGGTCTGGACGTCTGTGTCTGTGTCCCGTGGCTGGGTGTCTGCAGTGGAAGGGGTTGCTGTTTGCTGTCCCTCCTGCTCAGGGCTGACTCACTTCCTGCCTTCATAACTCATGTGAAACCTTCCTGTTTTCTTTAACTTCTGACTGCAAAGCATCTAGTGAAGCCATCTATGAAGCCTGTTACAGAAATGGTACTGCGCTGCCCGATACTGCTTTGCATCGTTTCTTTGCACTCCAGCTGACCGATAGGGCGGCAGTAGATTTATTTATTTTTTTTTCGTTACCCATTGAAATGCCGCATTCATCTTGGCGACAGCCGTTTGTCAGGAGCGCGGGGTGCGGGCAAGCCTGGGGCTTTTCTCAGGCAGGAGCGAGGTGGCAGAGGGGCTGTGGGAGGATGGAGGTGCGGCGGCAGGTCTGCGGGCGCACTGCACTTTGTGTGGGGTCTCGCTGTGGCTCCTGCTTTCACAGACGTTAGAGCCAGTCGCGGCAAAATCATTAAGAGAATGATAAACCTGAGTAGAATAACTCTGGCAGGATTTTAAAACACCAGGCAGAGAACCTGGCTGTCGTGGGGGACCCTGAGCAAAGCTGCAGGGCTTTCGGGTTGTTCTGGTAACATCCAAACCCTTTGTGCAACTGCGGAGCAAAATTCTTCCTTTAGGATAAGAAATATGTGCATGTACATGCACTCACGTACACAAACAGGCTCTGGGGTGAAGGTTAATGCCTCTGTATGAATCTCTGCAGGCATTTCCTACTGGGAACGCTTCCCAGTTTAGACAAACATGTCATGGAGGGTAGCGGCAGCTCTCCTGTCTTGGCAGGTTCCTCCCTCTTTTGTGAGTCCTGTCCACGAGCAGAGCTCTGTGGCTTCTGGAGGCTGCAGAGGTCATCAGGAGTACGCAGAAGGGCTGTTTCTCCCATCCCCTCTCTCCTCTGCTACCCTGGCATGCCTGACGGCCCATCACTGCTTGCATAAGAGGTTGGAGCACTGTGTCCTAATTTATACGCCCATCACAGTGCAAAGTAAGAATCGGCTAATCAAATCCTACCTGCCTTGTGATATGACCACAGCCTTTGTAAATGTGCAAAGTGGGCTATGAAAGGTGCATGATTTATGAAGTATTTCCTAGGTCTTTTTGTCAACCTGATCTCTTTTGAATCAGTCGCATTGGATATTAAAGCAACGAGACAGAAATCAGTAGGAGAGCTCGTAAAATTTGTGAGTCAATTCAGCTTAAAGAAACCTGCCAGCTAGATGCACAAAGTGAAAAAAAAAAAAAAAAAAAGCACCAAAAAAACCCAACATATTTTTTTTACATATATATATAGTGACAGGACAAGATGCAACAGGCACAAACTGGAACACAGGAAATTCTGTCTGAACATAAGGAACAACTTCTTTCCTGTGAGGGTGGCAGACCACTGGGAGAGGCTGCCCAGGGAGGGTGTGGAGTCTCCTTCACTGGAGACATTCCAAACCTGCCTGGACGCCATCCTGTGCAACCTGCTGTAGGTGGACCTGCTCTGGCAGGGGGGTTGGACCAGGTTATCTCCGAAGGTCCCTTCCAACCCTGCCATTCTCTGATTCTGTGGCATATTTGTAGAAGGCTCTATATCATAGAAAAAGACCCACAGAACTTGTCTCAAGGGAAACCAAGTGTTTGCTTTTAACAACATTGAGGGAGAGATTCCAGTTTCTCCAAAGGTAATGTGGATTTTCCCATAGTTTTCAGTGGGACCAAGCTCTGTCTCCTCTTGGAACTCGTAACTCACGGTATTATCTCACTGTCTGTCACAAAGAAATACTATAAGCAGGGATGGAAGATTTATGAAATCATGCAAGAAGTGACTGTATGTTGACTGTGCTTTCTGAAGGCTGTATTTTTGTGAAAGATATTTTATATACAAGACCTGATTTATCTCTGGTGCTTGCGTGTTTTATACGACTGTAAAAATTTTAACTAGCTTGGGACAGATCCTTCCTTCTTGGAAGTCCTTCCTCCTCAGTGACAGAAGGAAGTCAGCCCTTTACATTTATACAGAATACAGAGAACAGCAATAAATAAAGCAGAGAAGCTGGAACTACCTGGTGGTGATGATAGCAGCACCTGGGCTGTGATTTAATGCCTTTAGAAAGCACTGCATGACCACGCATTGTGTTTCTGATAATTCTGTGCTCGTGGCTGTAGTGTTACCTTGTTTGGCCTAACATAATATTGCCTCAAGAAATTCCAGCCACTGAATTAGGGTAGGATCTAGACTTCCTGTCAAAAAACAAATTCAGTTAGTCAAAACTTTCCAGATGAGATGCTAAGATGATAATAACCATTCTGACTGATGTCAGCTGTCAAGAGCAGTGCACAGTGTATTGTCTGTCTCTTCTTACCAGTCACTGTGTACAAGCTTTCTTTTTTTTTCTCCCCTGTAGTCTTTTCTTTTGTTTCACAAAGCTAAGTGGAGACCCTGTCCTGTCATCTTTCCTTTCTAAAGGTCTGTGTATGTGTTTAGGCCTTACTGCACACTGCTTTTCTGCTTTTTCTGCTTTTTCTGAGAAGATGTGCCGAGGACTGAGGAATGCAATTCTCTCACTGTGAGACTCAGGTTGTTTAGCTATTTTCTGCTTTAGGTTATCCAGCTGTGACACACGCACATAATGAAACCTACCTTCTGGGACCCAGGAACCTTGAATAATCTTTGCTTAAAGAACCAGCAAGGATGTACTGGTCAGCAGGGAACAGGTTCATTTAGTTCAGTGTCTTTTACAAAGAGGTTTTTAAACCTGGGGCTAGAGCGAGGATGCATTTTGAACGTTGTACCAGTGAGCACTGCAAATAAAGCTGAATCCCAGCCTGAAATACAACTTTTCCTCTGTTCCTGTGCAATGACTCATGCAGATTCATTTAAGGATCCTTATTGATAAGTCCTCCTCTGTGCCCAGACTTGACCCAGGGCAGCATCTGAGACCTTAGACATGGTATTTTATTAGCCAGCACCAGGTCTGTCATGCTGTTGAAGAGCAAAATCCCAGTTCTAGATGCTTTTGAAACTTTGGGATTATTTCCCATCTGGGTCTGGACTCAGTGTCAATGGTTCTGCCTTCCAGTGTTAATTGCTGTTGTTATGTATTTTAATGGGTATTAAAAGGATGCAATCACAAAGGATTTAGTGTGCTAAATGTATCTTGCGTACTAGCCCAGTTGGAGACCTGTAAACCAGATCTTGGGATGAAACAAAAGATGGTACATACTTTTGCCCTGAGTATGGACAACCTGAGCCTTTGTACTAACTCGAAGGAACGTGGTTATTAATAAATATCTTCCCAATTTTGCTCAGCTGGTCCATACATGAGCTTGTTTTTGTGGTAACCCTTAGAGTGAGTGTAGCAGAAAGTGCCAGAGCTCTCAGGAAAAGCATTTGATATGTTTTATGCTCTGGGAGTGGAACGCAGATCAAACCCTGACTGCTTGCAGACCTGCCATACCTGGGAAAATGTTCCTAGTTGCTTCCAGGCTCATAGATGGAGTAAGTTTCTCCAAGATCTTCAGAAGCTGTGTGTGAAGGAGAACCTCCCACAATGTATCCTAGAAAAGCTCCCTGGCCTGACTGAGATGGCGACCAGTGGAGTGGGAGTGATTTCACGTGGGCGAATCCCGATTCAGTACCCACTGAATGTGAACTGGAAAATGTTGGGAGTTCAGAACGTGGTGGTGGGTGGGTGGAGATTTACTCTTCCAGGGCTAAATCCACAGATCAAAGAGCAGAGCCTGCTGTTAGCCTGCAACGAATGGCTGTGAAATGGGTTTGGAAACATCTGTCTAATACCTGGTAAACAAATGCCTACATTGAACAAAACAAGGATTGCCACACTTGCCAGCTTTGCCCGAGAAGCCTGTGGGATGAGCGAGCACCAGAGTTTCAAGCACTCCCTCTCTCAGGAGCAATCTGCCTCAAGTCAATGGTGACCAGCATTGGGATGGAGTAAACAATCCATGCTGCTGCTTCTGGTGCGTTATTTGTTTGGGGATAAATAAAGGCATTTAATTAACCAGACACATAATTCCACTCCTTTTTAATAAGCTTGAATTGCACACAGCGAGCATCTTGATGCAGGTATGGAAAAGAAAAGTAGACTTGTTTATGCCAGTTTTAGACATCAGTCACATTATTTTGGATCCCAGCGATGTTAGACTACAAGTCTAATCTCTTCTCCATTAGGGTCTTGCTTTTTATTTAGATTTTCAAACTGTATTCAAATGAGGTTTTGACCGAAACTGAATCAGTATGTACTTGAAAGCTAAAGAGCTTATCATGCATCTGATAATGTTTTCAGGATTTCCCCAGATTAGACCGCGGAGTGTACAGACAGGAAGCTGAAGTATTGAGCGCCTGACCAGAGCTTCCTCCTGCACAAGAGTGGGGGTTTCTCTGACTTGAATTTTTAGCTCTACATGTATGGTCTGAGCCTTGAAACCTAAAGGATGAAAAGCACCCAAATCTCCCACTTGGGTCCTCTGAGAAAGGCGAATGGAGCGCTTCATTTAAGCCCCGCTTGCAAGGTCAGCAAAACAGTTCTCACCTCTCCCCGCTGTTGCGTTACCTTCCTGGCTCTTTATCAACCAGGGAATCAGAAAGGGACTTTCCAGAGCTATAAACATGTGAGCTGAATAGATGGAATGAACCCGTATGCAAATGAGTTTTGATTCCCTTCCCTTTATAAAGTTAAGATGTTTTTGAGAGAGAAACAGATCCTTCAGAATGTGGGTGTCTGAGATTGTTACCTTGGACTGGCTGTGTCTCTCTCCCTGCTGTCTGTCTGTCTGCCTGCCTTGCTGCCCGTCTGTCTTTCCATTGTAGAGAACAAAGCGGAGTGATGTAAAATAGAAAATGAGAAATGCAAACCAGTGGTGATTGAAGAGGAGGAAGGAAAATGAAAGAGAAAAAGCTGAAGAGTGGGAAAAAGATAAAATAAAATGAATTTTGGGGATTCCACTGTGAGTAAGAGCTGAAAAAAATGTAAGCTGATTTATTACATGCTTATCTTCTGCCTGAGAGCCAGTGCGCTTTGTGTACGTGAAAGGTAAATTGCACATTGAAGATTGAATCAAAACGCCAAATTCTTCCTCAATTCCTCCAGCTTTAAACCAGAGGAATTCTGTCAGCTTCGATAGATTTACGTTTTGTAAACAGCGACAGAATCAAGATCAAGCATTTTAAGTCGTTTTGAGTTATATCTATGCGAAAGCGATGAGAAATTTAGAATGACTTTTAAGTACTGTTGTGTCAGGGAAGCTTCACGTTTTCTAATACTTCTCTTAACCAGCAGGAATTTTTTGCTGTTGTCCTTCCAGCACTGTTATGACTTTATTCTAAATCTGATGGCAATTTAGAAACAAGGGATGGTGGTAGAATTATGTGCATTAATATTTTCCTTGCATTATGATTTATGTACATTCATTTTTTCTTTTAAATCTGTATCTTAACCCACTTAAATAGCATCTATTTAAACAGGGAGAGGATGTGAGTTAGTTGGTGTATGTATTTTTTTCTCTCTCTCCGTCAAATGCCACTGATTTTGAAAGTACAATGTTTGATTGCAGCCGAGGGCTTTGGCTGGCTCTACCTGGTTTTCTTTTGCATTGATCCTTTACTCTTTTGATGGTGATTCATTTATTTCTTTTCCTCTATGTGCTCCGAGCTTATCTAGGCATCCAAAAATTTGTTTTGCAGCATGGAAAAAAGGGATGGAGGAAATGCCATGGTTTTCCATGGTGGAATTTCCAACAAATTGCCTGCTACATTGGAAAAATGCAGAGATGGGTTTCTGGAGTCTGCAGGGTAAGGCAGCTCCCATCCCTCCATCTATTAGTCTGATTAGCGACAGGCAGTAACTCTTTTTTCTGAATAGTTTGCTTGCTGAGAAGTGCAGTTTTGAATGAACTGAACTTATTTACAAAGCTCAACTGAGTGCAGCAAATGGTATTGGGTAAATAATAAAAAAGTAAAAATATTCTAGCATTTTCAGAATTAAACATTATTTTTTTCTTTAATAATACTGTTTTCATTTTCCTAATTGCCTCATGCAATAATAATAACAGTAAAAAAAGAAAGTTTTTTGGTTTAGGCCAAAAAGTACCTTGTAATGTACCTAAAATGAATATGTTTTCTCTTGAGAAAATAATTAAAAAATAATAATAATTCCAGGTTCAGCAAAATGACTTTTTTTTTTGCCTTATTTATTATTTTTTTTCTTTTTGGATGGTGGAGGAAAAAATTGCTAACTGCCATAGCTTTGGTGCGGACAGTTATTGGGACCAGCTATATTTCACAGTTGTCTGGGAGAATGTTGAGATTTTATTTTCTGTGGGAAATGGGGATGAAAATGTGAATTATTTTGGTGATAAAAATGTATACTTTTATGTCTTTTTATTGGTCAAATTAAGCACATTGCTCATCTTTTCCCATAGTTAAAAAGGAAAGGGGAAAAAAAAGAAAAAAAAAAAGTCAGTTTTCACTATTGAAATAGATTTTGTGTATAATTTTTGAACCAAGTCCCTGATGTCGTGAGGCTTCAGCTGCTCTCTCTTCTGCAGCTTTTCGGGTATCCGCATTCCATCGCAATTTGCTTCGGGATGGGGTTTCACAGGTGCTTCGGGCAGTTTTGTCGTTGGATAAGCAGGTCCTGGAGCTCCCGGGGGGAGCGGGAGTTTGAGGATTGCTGTGCGGGAAGGACGAGGGCCTGAGGTCGCAATGGGGGCTCTTTTGCAAGAAAGAGGTTTCAAATATGTCAATGAATACCTGGGCCCTTCTTGGGAGGATTCATTAAGGAGAAGTCTGAAAAAATGGATTTAAAGCTGCATTTAATCCTTTAGTGGAGACAGGATATCCACGTCCCTACTGGCAACTCCAGCGATCTCATGTTAAAAGTCTGTGCTGGCATCAAATAGTGTCTTTACTTTTCGCTGTGGTCATTAGTTGTAGTCACCATACTTGACGAAATATTCTAGATGACATGATGTTGAATCTTTTATTTTCTTTATTTTCTTTAAATTATTTTCTTTAAAATCAGATCTGGTGAACTCCAGGGGAACAAGATTTAAAATCCTGACTAGAAGGCGATTGTATCCCAGAGGAAGAGAGAGTCAGGTCCCCGCAGGCGGGCTGCGTCAGCGGTTCTCAGCCTTTTCTAATGGAGCCTCTTTGAAACAAAAATCCTGGACCATTTCACGCGCCCGAAAAGGAGCCGTCTGCACCTGCAGGCAGTCCCTGGCAGCAGCCACAAGCTGGCTCCCAGCTCTGTCTGCCAGCGCTCGCCCATCCCTGCCAACAGCGTGGGGATGGATGTGCATTTTTTTTATCTTCTAAATGAGATTGTTCACAGACAAGTTTCTGGTGTCTGACAGCAGTGGTCCGCAGCCCACGGGCTGAGTAACGCTGTCTAAATAGCTCGCCGTGGTTAGGGCGCCTTAACTGGGTCACAATTCATTGCTCTCAGGCTACTTTATTAACCATCACATACCTTTGCCTGAACCAACTAGGGCCAGTTTCCACAGTACTTGAGCTGTTTCATTATTCTAATATTACACTGGTTTATTTCGGTGAATTAATATTGAAACGGGCCATGTATGTGTTGAAAGTTTGTTCGCTATTCATAGACTACTTTATTTTCAATAACTGCAGTATAGTTGCAATGTAAAATATAAATACGGTAATTTTTCTATTTCAAGTATTTATATATTGAACCTGTCTGAAGGAAAAAAAAACTCTGGCTTCTAATGGATTACTAACATTACAGTTATTTATTACAATGTGCTTTTCCAAATAAACTCTGTGCTGGGACACATTCCTTTTTTAAATAATGGGAGGGTTACAAAAAGGTGATTAATTTATGTTTGCCTGTTTGTTTTTTAAGTGCTTATACAGAGCCTAACTGTTTGGATTAGTATTATATAGTATAGTAGTTATGCAGTGACAAATACTGTAAATATCTATGTACTTTCAGCCGTTGAAACATTGCCAATTCCTCTGAATTATTAAAAACGTGGAAATTGGAAGGGAATAAGAAATGACCACCTACTCTCTCCTGTTTATTTTTTTCCCCTCTTCCTATATTTTTGGGTGTTGAGAACACGTCTGAGACATATGGATTGACCCGTCATTTCAAGCTCGCTCTGTTCCACTACATTTATCAGGAATTGATTCAGATGAACAGTTGATCTTACCGCCCTGCCCGCCTTTTCACGAGCTGGGAGACAGCGTGTGTCACCTTCAGCATCTGCCGTGGGCACGGTGATCCCATATCCTGACCAAGGGAAGAAGGATTGCCAGGCTTGGAGGCAGCTCCATGTTGGAAGAGGTAGGCCTTTTCCTTCATCCTCAGCTGGTATGAAACTTCTTGTTTGTTTAGAGTAAAAATGTATTGCTGAAATTATAAAGAACAGACAGAGATGGAGTTTCAGAGAGTCGCAAAGGCTTTTAACTTCTCAGTTCTCATTACCCTTATTAGCATGCTGAAAACTGGCTTTCCAGCTACCCCTCCTGTTTCTTACAACATCTGGGCACTGTTAATACAGCTGCTACTGCAGTTGTGTCAACGTGCACATTACTTGTTTTAGACAGTTTACCTTCCTCTGCACTGTGTTTCAGCCTGTCATCTGAGAATACATAAAAAAATTATGGGGCCCATAGATATTTGTATTTTTCAATAAAAAACTTGCTGAAATTGTGTCTCCAGGGCTGTGACCTGTATGGCTTAGTGTAAACTGAAACTATACTATATTATAACTATACTGCAAGTATATGCTATAGAGATTACTAGAAGTAATACTTAGTATTAGAAATCTTTATTAGTATTCCCGATGGCCAGAACTTTTTAACAATATGAAATAAGCTGTGCAATTTTCCATACTATTTTAACCAGCTAGACATGGCAGTCTAGGTGTAAATATGTGTTTTGCCTAGTGACTTATGCCAGATATGAATTTTTTGCCATGTACTTTTTCTTTAAATTAGTGAAAAAATGCAAAAACCACCTGTAAGTTTTGGGTCAAAAAGTGAAATGGAATATGCAATCATTTTTATCTTTCACGAAGGAAAACGGTCTGTTGCACAAAGTACTGTGTTGTTGGAAAATGTGATTAAAATAGAGACAACAGAATTGAACCTCCAGATAAGCAGAGTGGAATAATTCTACAGGAGAGGAAATTGAATGTTTGTTATTTGTGACATAGACATTGGCAGTAAAAAATATAACTATCGCTTGAAATTAAAAATGCATCCAGGAAATAACTGGGAGTTCCAGAGAGCATATTGTGAACAAACGCAATTGCTTCTGCCAGGCCCAAAATATGTGCTTGGGCTAATACCAATTCATCATGAAATATGATTTTTTTTTTTCCAAATACAAATTAACCATTCCAAATTTTTTTTTAAACTTTCTTTTTTTTTTTTGGTGGGGGGGGAAGGAGAGGCCAGGGGCAGACCATGAAAGTGTCTGTGTTGTTCCTGGGCTGAAGGCATTATGGACCTGATGCGTTTGATGTATCGAAGGGTTCAGGAGAAGGAATACCTGTAGACAGTTCTTCATCTGACATTGCCGATAGTCATCCCTGATGTGGTGAGAGCCTGGGATGCAATCTTGGAGCAGGGTGTGCTTAGCACCGGTGTACTGATGTCCGATGTGAACTGTTGGATACCAGCAGAGTTTAGCTCAGGACCAAAGCTTAGGTGTGCTTTTCCTTTAAGCCTGCACTGAAACTTTGGTCTTGGATTTTTCAGTGGTGAACATCATTTTTATAGAGCATGGAAAGATTAATAGCTTCTCTTTGAGTGAGCCCACTTTGCCTGTAAATATGCATATTAGCTTTACGGAAAGGGATTAACGACATTTAAGGCGTGTTAAGATGTTGGCAGCGTTTGCCTTGTACCTAAGCAGTGGTGTCAAGGCTTCCTTGTTGATCCTTAATTCATGAGCAGAGCTGCGCAGCTCTTGGTAGGAGTGATGAAGAAGACCTGCTCAGTGTAGAAAGGGCTTGACTGGTTTTGGTGTGGCGTGGTGTAACCCTGAGTGGGGACGAGGCAGGCTCCCCAAGACGCCCAGTGCAGCAGTGTCGGGGAAGAAATTTGGATTACAGTGGAGAGCAGGGGAGGCTGCTTGCCCCGGGCTGAGTGGGGACAGCCGGGCCAGGGCGAGCAGCCAGCCCAGCTGGGAGATGTGGGGATGCTTCCGCTGCGTGAAAGTTCAAGAAATGTGGGAAAGAGGGAAAGTCAAAGAAATGAGGATTTTTTTAAATGGAGAAGACCGGAAAAGTCAGGTAAGGGTTTTAAACATTGATGGTCTGAGGTTTAAATGTTGAGGCTGGGGTTCATCCTGCTGAGCAGAAGTTTCTCACTGACCAGCAAACGCGCAGGCAGGCGCGAGGCCGGTCTGCAGCTGCACCTGGCAGTGCTGTCACGGGGGATGAATGACATCTGCCCAGCCAGCAAAATACCCCGCTGCTCTGCAGAGCATGCAGCCCACAGCCCCGCTTCCGAAACCCTCCGCTCTCCTGCCCTGCCATGTAGCGGGCTGGTTTTAACCTAGAGCTTCAGCTGAGTTGGAGTGTATGGCTGCCCCTGATGTCACTGTGGTCCTTTCTGGTTGTGAGCTTTCCTTTCTTTTTAATCTCAAGATCTCTAGAATGACTTCATCTTCCATTTCGCCCTCTTGTTTCAACTCACCAGATGTCAGTGTAGCTGAGAGAGATGTATTTTTTCACTAGCTGTGGGGAAAATGTATTTAACTAAATAAGGGTGAAGAAGATACATTACGCTCCTAATGAAACGTGACCATATTCATATTTTATTCCAAGTTCCCCATCGGTGCTAATTAATTACCACCCATGATGAGCTCATTTGAATAGTATCTAGATTTCATGTGAAGCTGCAGTAGATCATTGACTGGTTAAGAAGCATTAAAATCTCACTCTTTGGTTGTACATTCAGACAAATGTAGATGTTGTACTAAAAAGAAAGGTAGTAACGGCAAAATAGAGAGTAAAAGTAAGGGATGATAAGGAAAATGCAGAGAATTTACACATTCCATTAACTTGATGGCTTTAGGATCTTTATGTTCTTTTCCTGTTAAAACATATTTAATTCAAAAGGAAACTTATGGAAGAATAGTCTTCAGGCACTTAACGTTACTTAATCACTCTAAAAAGGTTTGCCTTTTGGTGTAGCAGTAAAACTTTATAAGATGATTGCCTATTAAGTATCTGTCCTGTAGGAATAGTTAATTCTTGTGTAATAAGATCTCCAAGCTACGAGGTACTAAGTGACCTTGCTGGCATAGGAAAAAATAATGTTTTTTCAAGAAGTAGATTTATGGCCTGTTGAAAAGACTCACCTCCTCACTGCTCTTGCAAAGACAGAACAATATAATTTTGTGGGCTGTCATCTTGTTTGCAGATGCACAAATTTAATCCTTGGGTAAATGAGTTCTCAGAGGCAGGGGGGCACGCCATGAATGACTCTGAAAGGTTAGAGGACGGCACACGTGAATTTGATACAGGGTCAAAGCAGAATGTGGTTGAAAACAGCATCATGCTTTTTTAAGATCGGAGAGAACTAATGCACTGCGACGGTATTAAACTCAGCAGGCAAATTGAGAGAGAGAGTTTGACCTTTTCTCCTACTTAGTTAAAAAACCTCTAAAGCCAACTTGCCTTGAAAATGACTGTGGAATTATGAGGATGCACCATACCTGCCATTTAGGGATTTCACTAAAACACCGGCTGTGCCGGTAGAGAGCTCAGCTGGGCTGTGCTCCCCGGGGAGACCTTTGGGACAGGTCCATCCCAGAGCTTTGGGAGGGAGCGGAGCTGCAGGTTCCTGAGTCTGAGACGCTAATCTTAAAGCACATTAATCTGCATCCTGTCTTGGGGATGTCAGTGCTCCATGCCCATCTCCTTAGGATGGCAGCAGCTCTGCAGTAAGCCGCTGGGTCGACGCTTACCTGGGAAGTGGGAGAGATGGGTTTCGCTTCCCGTGAGCGCAGGGCTGGGGAACGCTGCACCCCGACGTTCGGCTGCCCTTCTGGCCTGCGTGCGAGGTACTGTGGTGGGGCCACCAGCAGTGCCTGAGCTAGCGAGCTTAGAGCTACTGCAGGTCTCTCTACTTCCCTTCCTGGAGCGGGTTTTAATATTTGTCCTTGTCATTAGTGTGCCTGCTTGGGCAATGCAAACAAGTGCCCAAGTTCGGTGTCCCCAGCCGCGTGTTCTGACCACGCTGGTGCCCAGGTGGTGCCATCTCCTCCCCGGTACTCTACAGAAATGCCGTGCACTTACACAGGTGGGGGGGACTGTCCCAAGGGCTGGGCACTTCCATCCTTTATTTATTCTTCCTAACCCTTTCTCTGTTTTACCGTATCATGTTTTCATTGATGATCATTTGATTTTTTTGCCTGCTTGAGAGTGGAAGAGTGATTGCCACGGAAGGGCCAAGCTGGTGGCAAATGTCTTGTTTAGCGTCAACAGCAGTCTTCTTAGCAAGTGATACTCCTGTGAACAATCAGAAACATCAGACAAGCAAAATTTCTTGCTGTGGTATCCTGTTTCAAAGTTGCAGGTAAAGTTCTGTGTTATTTGAGGACCTGAACAAGAAGCCATTTTTGTTAATTTGCTTTTTCTTTCCTGTAGCAGAAGTCTCACCAAGCCAACTGACAGATCGGTGGGACTGAGCTGGGCTGTGGGTACCACAAGACAGTTATTTTGCAAAAATGTTTGTTCAGGGGTTTCCCTCCCAGCAAGCGAAATAGTTAAAGAGGCATATTTTTAATTTCTGTTGTTTGGTTGACTGGTTCAACAGCCTAAGAAAACAATTACAGCCGTAAAGACATGGGCACATTGTTGGGTGCCGCAGCAGCGGAGCAGTTGGATATCCTGCCAAACTACGGGCTCTGCGCTGAGCCTCTGCTGATTTGGCTGCACGTGTCGCTAATTTAGCTGAAAAAGTGGCACTGGGTGTTATCAAGAATCGTTCATTGCAATTTTCTCAGACATTTGTTGTTCATTTGAGATGAAGGTTTTAGAGATAAAATTAAGAGCTTTTCCTAGTTAAATTAAATTAAATTACTTAAAAGACCAGATAGTAATTGCTCTAGGACAGGCTGTACAAAGAATAAGGTTTTCATATACATGCAGTGCTGGCTGCACTGTCATGGGTACCCCTGTCTTCAGTGTGACTAGTGAGCTTTACTGGGGAAGCTTTGAATTCCTGCTGGGGCTGGGCAAATACTTGGTTGGAATAAGTTGGGCTTTTTCCAGTTGAAAAATCTGAAATATTTTGCAGCTTTGACTCAAGTTACTTTCTTAGGGAAAAGCTAGAAGCCCCCTGATACTTTTTAATTTTCATTCAACATTTTTATTTCCAAAAATATTAATACTTATTTATGATTTAAGAAAAGCAATACTAAACCAAAATAATTAATTCTCTGTGAACCATTCTGTTAAGTAAATTTACTTAAATTTAGTTTTTAAGGCTAAAAGATTTAATCTGAAAACGCCTTGACCTCCAAATATTTTATCACAGACTAAATATTTCTTTTCATGGAACTTGAAGTTGTTTTTTTTTTTTTTCTCACTGGAACATTAAGAAATATGTTTAAAATGCTCCAAATAAATCTGAAATTCTTTTTTTTATGACTAAACCAACACTGTTTATCATGGTGCTATGCAGACATAGCATCTAATTTACAGATGAATGCATCATCCAACATCTCATCCAACCTATTTTTCCTCAAAAATTCTAAGTTTGGGGTATGAAGTTCAATGAAATGTGTGACTTCTCTTAGGTTTGCAAGAAGCAACAAGGTGTTTCCTGTCTGAGATGTCAGCTTTGATCCTCAGTGCACTTGAACAGTATTTATCTGTAGTCCAACACTCCTGCCTTTGGGTAAGTTTGTCACCCCGGGGTGAGGTTGCCACATCAGAGGAAGTTGTGTCAGAGCACAACTGTGCAGGACAATACTGATGGCTTCTGCTTGCCTTTCTGCCACCCAGCCTCTGATGACTCTGAAGGGCTGCATCAGCACCAGGTTTCCTTCTTTTGAGCTTCTGGATGGATTATTTTGTTAACAAAGATTGCTCTGCAAGTCCAGAAGATTATACCCCTGTGTCGTCATATTAAAAAAAAAAGGGAAGGAAATTTATAACTTACATCTTTGAAATTCTCAAAGGCTTCCAGAAAAGTGCAGAATTTTATACCGTTATACTTCTTGCCTATAAATTTTTGTTTTTATTACAAAGAATTCTGCTGTGTGTTAGGGCACATTCCGTCTATGTGTGTGGCCACTTCTTGTGCCAAAAGAAAACATAAAATAGCCTATTTTTCAATATATATGCCCTCGAGCCATTATTCTGCATCTGACCTACAGTCTGGGTAGAGTTGCTTTGGCTGCAGTGAAGGTTTCACTCTTCTGTTTTACAGCATCTGGAAGAAGGCCAGGCACTGGAGAGAGCAAGGAGGAGTATGAGATACTACTGTGCGTCAGGACAGCCCTAAAATGAATGTCGTGTAATCTCAGCTTTGAGAACTGAATTCCATGGGTTGTAATTGAATCCGCTGTCAGACCCATGGGGCTCAGTTCCTCAGCTTGGATATTTCTGTCTTCACATACACAGGAGATCAAAGAAGCACTTGATCATCCACTGACTCTTCTGGATGGTGATGGCAGCAAGTAGGAGAGAAAGAATAACTGATGTGAATCATTTTTACAGGGAAGTTTCCTTGCAAAGGCCAGGCTCTCTCATGTTAAATAGCTATATACCGATTGTATCTTTTCTTAGCTGATAGGCTCTGTGTTGCTGCTCACTGTTCAGTTCACTCTCTTCTTTCCTGTCAGTTTTATCAAGGTTACATATAAATCCCCGAGATATTGTTGATTGAATAACGGTCCCCAAATACTGCAAAGTGTTGCACTGCTCCTAACGGAGCTATGGTGAGCTGCACCAGGCCACTGAAACCCTGGACCTCCCTGGTCTGAACACCAAGTTTGTCAGCTGGCAATCTGCTGTAACCTCCTCTGTCCGGTACTGCTGCTCTAAAACCTACTGCTCTAAAACCTACTGCTGCTCTAAAACCTAAAAAACCCCTTTCTTTTGCTTTGTCTTATGCCAAATACCCATTATCAGCGAAAAAAGGTCTCAGTTTTGACTGTAACGAATACTCATTTGCACCAGCCACCAGCATGCTTACATAAACACAGATTTGCTTTCCTGAAGATGGTAATGTGCTCCCAAAGTGTTTGGATTAGGGAGCTTCTAGTGTAATCAGTGTGTGCTGTTTGAAGGCTCAGCAGCACAAGCATCCCCTTATAGGGGGATTCGTTCACAGGCTGATATTTTTTTTTTCTTGGAGGATCTGTGTTCAAATTTTTCATTTAGGCATCAGGAAAAGAATATTTGTGGTTTTTAAGCACTTAAAGAGTTATCATTACCAATAAGCTTTCCACCTCTTTTCTGCAATAATAACACCTTCCTAAATTATATTTTTCCAACTCATTAAAGTGGATCATGCACTGATCTTATCCCTGTGGTGCAATGCTCTTAAAAGCATAGAAATATTAAATTCCCACAGGTGCGGGAGCAGCGCACTCAGCTAAGTAGCTTAAAACTGTCATGTGCCTTTTATTCTGAAAATATATTTACTCTAAAAATAATCAGATATAATCACTGTTGCCTGTGGATACAGATGTACCTTCATACTGATGTGCCTTTCATATAAATTTTTATTCTAGGGGTTGAAGAGTTTCTTTGTGGCTGTCTGAAATGTATCATGCTCACCAGTCTAGGGAAGAGTTCTTGGAAGAGCTCGCCAGTTCCACCAGCTCCTGCTGTAGGAATATCCATTAAACAAGAGGGGAAAATGCACAAAGCAAAGGATGATACTGAAGTTTCTTTTTTTTCATTTGGCTGAAGGTGCAAAGCTTCATCCACTACCTTCGCTATGAAGCCCAGCCTCAAGGCACTGATGCAGCAGAGAAGAGGATGTGTGTGAGGTGGTAACCACACATGGCCACCAATGAAATCAAGATGGTCTTTGGTAACAGAAGTCTTTGCAGTCCCATCTCTTTGAAGGCAGTCCTCAAAATGTGGTGTAAGTAATGCTTTTTTTTTTTCTTCTCAGAAGTCTACAGTAAGTCTTGAACTAATAATAGCACTATTGATGTTATCTCAAATTAAGCTGAAGTAGTTAAAACATGGAGAGGTGAACAAGTCATTATTGTGTAAGTGAAAGAATAGACACAGGGCTGTTGTTACGCTGATAATGGCTCATGCCTGCGATCCTACTCGCAGGAAGGGCAACAGGGTTCCTGAGGTGGGTCTGAGCCATGTGTGTGTACCCCCAGAATGGGCTTCCTCACTCCCTGCAAATTCACGCACCAGATTGCCACACCTTTGGTGAACTGCAAATGGGATATCATGACCAAATAGTTGGTAGGTACGTCTGCGTGGCGCTGAACCTCCCCAGGTGCCACGGATTGCCTGTATCTAGATCAAAGTCGTGAAACTTCTGTCTAGCTCTTGAGCTCCAGCTCTCCAGGAATGCTGGGTTTCCATGTAGGGAAACAGCCACACGGCCCATGTGTAATGAAAAAGTAATCGGTATTTGTGTCCAGAGCAAGTATATCTGATCACAGCTGTTCAGGTGAAAAATAGTGAAGGAAAGAGCTGCTCCCAGAGTTTGTTATTCTCTAGCCTTTTTTCTGTCAAAGCTGCCTAGGTGTTTTCTGTGCTCTACAACTGCTGCTGGGTGAGAGAGGAGTTTAAAATGATTAGGCACGTAGCTCTTTTGAAAGCAGGAGCAAGTCTGCATTTCAGCTCTGCAGAGACCGAGCGCTCAGTGTGTTCTTCCTTTGCTACAGGCTACTGCAGCTGCTTCCAAACCCTGCTTGCCCTGGATGACAAGGCATCTTCTTTTTGGATATTCTCAGGATCTTTAAACCAGATAAGATTTCAAGTCCCAGACTGTCCTACTGACAGCACTGTGTCTTTCCAGCAGAACAGGGAGTATTTTTAGCATGCGGTTTCAAACCAATGTACCTTCTGTCTGTCTAATTATGCCGCCTTGCAGTATCCACGTTTATTCTGCTTCACTGTAAGCAGGGCAGTCCTCAGGGTGCCCCAGCCTGCAGCTCCCACCCCAGCCGGTGTGCATGGGGATACAGCACACCCAAGTCATGCAGTGACACAGGGCCGAAGGTAGAGCAACTCACTGACTCATTTCCTGATGCTCTGTCAGATGTATGACGTGTTTTGTGTATTAATCGATACAAGCCCTTACTGAATTCACCAGCTTTGTGCACAAGCACCAAAAGTGAAAGCGTCACAACTCTGACGACTGCATCTCTTCTGAAGGATTTTCTCCTGTTCCCTGACTTACAAAACTGATCTCTTTAATCTGGTCCTCTAAATGTTTAGTTTTGGAGTGAAAATCTCCTTTTTTTATTGTAGTTTTTTTCCTCTTGGCGGAATCATTCCAGTAAATTCAGCGGTATTTGTTAGTTCTGCTATAGATTTGAAACTTGATTTTGGGGCAAGTAAAGCATTTGCTAAAAAGATATGCCCTCTGTATCTTTTTTTAAGCTGATCTATGCCACCTTCTGGTGCTTATTCATAGATCTTACTCTGTTTATTTTGTTCTGAATAAATCAACGAGCTGAATTCCCCTGACACAGCTCTGGCAGACCAGCAAGGCTACCTACAGTTTGCAGATGAATAAACTAAGAGTCCCAACACTTGAAATGGAGAAGCAGCCCTGAATTCAGTTTCATGCTTCTTGCTCTTCACTTGTGGCTCTGTGCTAACTGTTCACAACAAACAAATAAGGACAAAGTCCTACACCCTTCGTCTTTGGGTATGAGCGTGCCCCAGAGTGCCCCGCTGGTGCTGATTGTGTGGTTGCTGCCTCCCCTTCCCTTGGCCGACATTCTGTCCCCACTTCTTGGTCCTTGATCCCTCACTGCCTCTCTAGGAGTATCTCTCATGTTTTTTTGGGCTTTTCTCCCCTATATATTGTGGGACCCCCCCCCCCCCCCCCCTTTTTTTTTTTGGTAGCTCATCCCCCAGCACTCTTTTCTCCTTGCTTCAAGATAGTGCTTGAATCTGGTGGAGAAAAGCAAACCTCACGAGTGCTGGGGGGGCTTGTGCATTACTTCAAAAGCAGAACGGAAACAAATGGTGAAGCAACGCGGAGAAGGGACTAGACAGAGGCAGCCAGAGCGAGAGGAGCTGCCGCAGCAGTAACAGGTCTGTAGGTGGTTGCATGTTTTGCATTGCAAGTAAGGTGAGAAAAGTCCCCTGTGGCATTAAGCGCTGCTCCCTTTTGCTGCCTCTCACCCAGCATCTTCTCCTTAAGCCTCTGCATTTCTTCTTTATACTGTGTGTGCCTTGTCCAGTGAATACTGATGAGAGGTGCTAGTGCAGCCTGCAGACAGGCGTTTATTCCCAGCAAATGATCTCAGGCCTTTTCAAATGAGTGGCTGCGCATTGCACAGCACTCTAAGAGATGGCTCTGCGCTCACTGCCCTTTGGTACCCCAAGATGAGATAGCTGTTGCCGACTGTGGCTCATCTTTTTGGCTAGCATCCCTTTTTTGCTTCCAGGAAGATGATGAGTTTATGTCAGGTTCAGTAATCCTGATGTCTGCACAGCGGAGAGAAATAGCACTTCAATGTAAGCATGAGTGTGCAATGTGTATATATGGAAACTACAGCTTTGACAAGCCTCTCATCAGCCTTGGAAAAGAAACAGCAGGGCTTAAAAGCTATGGAGTTGCAATATGCTGAGTAAGGTCACTAGTTTTCAGTGACTCACAATCTGTTTTTCTGGCAGCCCAACCACACAGCATGTTGTGCTTTTTTTATCTTCTGTTTCTTTCCTTTAAAGAAAGTCTACATCAGAAAAGTTAATACCTAAAGATATCCTGGAAGGTCTGTCCCTTCGACAGGATACATGCACTCAAGTATAGAAATATCTGCTCACTGGCATCCCTCCCTCACTCTACTGTACTAACCTATTTTTGCACTGGCAAAGAGACACTTTTAAAATTTACGTTATGTTAAAGTTATTATGAAAGGTCTTTGTGACGTTATGTCCCTGGTAGTCATCTTTATTTTCCATTTTCTGGCTGCTCACTGCCGACCTGAAGAGGAGCGTTGGGCAAAGCCAGCTGAAGCCAGCTGTACCACGGTGTCACTGAGGCACCGAGGTGTTTCTGGCTGCCATGAAGTACCTAGTTTCTAAAATGAGGGATCTTTTTAATTTTTTTTTTTTTCCAAAGATAGGACCTCAGTACTTAAGCGTAATATTTGGAATTGGTCAAAGAATGTCATTTGTTAGAAGAACCTGCAAATACAAGATCTTTTTATTTTCATTTTTCCCAATTTTTTAAGAGCTTTTTTTCAGAATTTCACCCTTTGTTTTCCTCTCTCATTCTTTTACCCCCCAAAAATGTTGTCTATTACCTGTTGAAAAAAACTATGTATTTTGGAACAAACAAACCTACAGTCATCAGGAAAGGCAGCTGTTTCATTTCAAGATGTGAAAGAAATTTTAAAATCACATTTGAAATAAAAATGCACTGGCCAGAAGATTTGCCTGCATTGATTAATATCCGGTGATGGCAGAGCACCACAAGCCTTCATGCATTGCCGCAGAAGTACCAGGCAGCACTTCCACCACACCTCTCAGGAGCAGGTCATAGATAAATGAACCAATTTGTATAAGTATAATCATCACTGGGATGATTCTTTCAGATTCATAATAGTCTATTAAATAATGATCATTAATTTGTTTTTTAGGAAAAAAAACCTAACTCAGCCAAGCATTTCCACTTTATATAGATAGCAATTCAATTACTATTGTGCTGGAGTTAAATCTCCTGGTATTCCTGTGAGAAATTTTATTCTTTATTTATTCTCGTTTTATAGACTGGGACACAGGGACGTACTTGGCTGAGGACACAAAATGAATCTATTTGAAGGTTTCTAGGAATTTTGCCACAGTTAATATCACTGGTTGAAAGGCTTGAGTATAAAAGAGGCTGTCGGTGTTGTCTGTAGCCTAGCCCTCCTCTGAACAGATGCCCACAGTGCAGAAATGTCCGCTTTCTCTTTGTTTCTGCTTGGACTGTTGCTCAGAAAGTTGCTCTGCCTATTCCTGCCAGGGAGGGATCTTACGGGAGAGGAAAATGCCTCCTGATGCCCCCAAATCACCAAACGCCATTGGAGGCAGGACCACCTAAATCACAACCCCACTTCAAAAGCCTCCTGCTAACGTTTTATAGTTTCACTTGTTTTTCACGTTTCCTCCTTTCTGTATTTTCTTGAGCAAGCTCAGCCAAGGAAGAGTTTTTCCTGGATACAGAAATCTGCGGCTCTCATGGCATTTTTAGGCACATTGCTGTCAATCCACTGGTTCATGCAGAAAGCCCTCCAGAGCGGACCAGAGGCCACAGCACATCCTTCAGTGCCTGGGCACTTCCACCATGGTGGGGCTTAGCAGTAGAAATTTTTAGCTTTTCCAGCATGAAAACAAAATTTTTCTCTTGACTGAGATCTCGTGGAGTGCTCACAGCATTTGCTGGGGTGCTGCCAAATAACAAAGGGCAATATTTTCTTTAAAAAGCAGAATGTGTATTAAAAGTTTCTATGCTGTGTTTGTGAAAATCTTGGAGTCACTTGATTAGGAGCTTGAAGTTGGTCAGACTCCTTCCAGCTTCCCCACTTCACTCTCGTTTCTGCCTGATACTGCAGCTGCTCTGATGAAAAACAGTTATTTAAAAATTTGCTTGTAGCTATGGCAACCTTCATGCACTGTATTTCAATTGAAACTCTAAAACAGCAGCAGAAGTTTCTTAATAGGATATTTATGAAGATTTTAGTCTTTGTACATTTTAAAATGGAAATATTCCATTTTTAAAGGGGGGTTATCAAAATCTCATTAATTTTGGAACTGCATTTTTGTGTGAGAGCTGCTGCTTAGCTCTTTTTTTTGTGATTTTTTTTTTCTTTTGTGGTTTTTTTTTTTTTTGGTTGGTTTAAGATTCCTCTGGTTGCTTTAACTCTTGAGAGCCTAAGACCTGGGGCTCTTTCCAAATGCCTGCTCCTCCTATCTATGCCTGGCCTCTTGCTTGCGCTAGCAGAAGGCTGGATTTGTAGTGGTGGGGGGACAGGGCAACCAGTTGTGTTGGGATCACGCTGGTGGAGCTGGAGCATTGCCAGGGATCTCAGACTTTGCCTTACCACAGTAAATAACCCAGGTGGTTTATATAGCCCTTTGCCCATGCGGTTGCCAGGTGTCTGCCTGCTCCGAGAGAAGCAAATAGATGTGCTTGCAGTTGGATTATTTAGTACCTCGATGATATTTCAATGTTTCTCCTCAAAGGCACAAATTTTCAGGGTATATTTTTTGTCTAGATACAGCTGCAGTAGGTTTTAACCTCACAGATGACTCTGTGTACTAGCTGCAACCTCGGAAGGGTTAAATTTGCAAAGCTGCTATTTTTCTTCTGTTTTCTTCTCTCTTCTTTTTCTCTGTGCATTCACACCTTCAAAATCATGAGGATAAAATTAAGGAAACCTTGCTGAGACATACACTCCGCTGCCCTAAACCCCCTCGAGCCGTCATGACATGTTCTGGTGCCTCCGAAGTGTGGATTAGGTCTAATTAATAATGTTTCTTGATCAATGGTTTTGACACAAATGTGTTGAAGGGATTTAAGTCATTACAGCTGAAGCAGCAAGGGCTTTTTGCTAGGAAGTTCCCAGTGCTGCGGCAGGGAAGTTTGCTCCTAGGGATGGGGATTTTGGCCTCCAGCTGCTGTAGGTATGTGACTGCCCCCTCACTCCTGGGGTTTTTTTTTTGGCTTGGGCAGGTTTGAAGCTGTTGGTTTGCACTGGAAGATGCCGAGGTGTGGACAGGCACATTCCACAGCTAGCACAAGTTGTTATAACTGAGCATCGGCACCTTTTATCTGTACCAACAGGATTATTCCAGACCCATATGGTGAAATGTTCGGTTTTGGAAATGCTTCACAATAGGTTATAATGAGCCAGCCGAGGAGGTGTTATCAAGGTAATCAAAGAGGATTTTTGTGTTCCTTTATTCTCATCTGTAGAAAAGAGTCGAATTGATCACGTTTCTCACAATACATCTAAGAGAAAACATGCAAGGGATGTGAAACATTCAACACCCTCTGGCCTTCCCATTCTGCATTTTCGATGACTGACATTGTCTCCACCCTCCTCTCAGCACAATGGACATCCCAGTGTCTAATCCCTGTGCCACATCTATTGCTGTGATCAGACGAGACAGGACAAGGACACAGAAGAATATACGGCTATTAGATAGGGAGGGGTCTAGAAGGGGAATTGCACTACTGCAAAAGAGGTTAAATTAAATGTCGAAACTTTGTGGTCCATTGACTGTCCTAAAACAACTACGCTTTATTCAGGGTTGTGAAGCTCTAATGGAGATTGTAAAAGCTGCCCAACGGGTCTGGAATTACATCTGTAGTGGTATGGGAAGTTTCTGGTTCAATAAGAAATTAGAAGGATCAAAGAAACTAAGGCTGGGGAGGATCTTAAGGAATCCTCTAGCCTAGACCATGCAATGTGCTTAGAGGCATTAACAGACACCAAGGAGGTGCAGGGCTTGCGTTCAGGGCTGGATCTAGGTTTTGACAGTTCTGTGTTGAAAAATTTCCCTATCACAGTGCAGCCACATATCAAAGGATTTGCCCAGCCCCGCATGCCTCTGGCATGGAGGTGCACACGCAGGAATGAGAGCTGAGGTGTGCGCTGCTTTGCTGACTAACAGCGAGGTCTGCTAGAAACCAGCTCAGCGTGAGAGAGGCTGGAGGTACAGGGCGGCAGAGACATCACCCAGTCGTGTCTGTCCTTTCTTCCACTGGATCTCATGCGGGGAATAACTTGGTCAGCCCCGAGGATTAAAGCTCTTCTGCCTGTTTTGGAAAGTGCCACGTGCAGCGCACAGACACAGAGGGCTTCACCACGTTGCTGTCCATATGCGGCGGAGATGGCAGGATCGATGCCAAACTGTGGATTGAAACAGCATTAACACCATCGACTTTGGGATATTGTACTGAGGCAGTTGTACCATAAGCCAAATCTTTCTGCCTTAAGAAAAAAATATTATCTTCAGTTTGCATAGGGGCAGTCAAGAAGCGATGTTAGAAGCTATAGCATACCTGGTGTTTTTCTGTTTTGTTTGTTGGTTTTCAAGTCAAATTGGCTTCTTTCAGCAGCTGGAGAAAATAAACACAATTAGAAAGCCAAAGACGGGGAATGATGCTAGGATAATTTGTTTCAGTAGGATTTGTGCCTTATATAAGTTAACTTGCAGCTGGCAACACACCTTTACTTAGATTTCATTTTAACGGGAATTTTCCCAGTCACTTTTTATGATAAGATGCAGCTAGACCTAATTCTTTTCAGCCATTCAGTGCTTTTAGCTGCAAAACTATAATGGAATGAAAAATGCAATTTGGAAAGGAACCAACAATGTTTGTTTTGTAGTTTCCCACTGAAAAAGGAGGATTTTTTTTTTCCCCCTGCTACTCAAAACACGGAAACAAATTCTAACAACAGCTCACAATTGGAGGGAATAAACCAAGTGAGCTACAACTTACAAAAGCTGTTTTCAAAAACTGTTTGAAGGAAACAGTTCACTAGGTAGTGCTGCTGCTGCCGGAGCAGCTTGCGGCTGTTCCATTGCTTGGACCTGTTGCACCGATGGCCTGGTGGAATGGCCCAGACAAGCTTTTGCAGGATATATTACACTGAAACAAAAGTACAAATATTTACAGGAGCCTTTAAATATCTGTCTATCGCCCATCTGCCTTCCTTGTTTCAGATACAATGCGACGTTTCCAATGTATCTAGTCCTTCTCTAATTTAATAGATTAAGAGTTTTAAGACCTGCTACTCTCCATCATTTCATAGGAGCTCTTCAGCAAAATCTGGTGGGTCGGTGACTTTGAAATTTGCCTCTGTTAATTTTCTTAGTTAGTGTTTAAAGTTTCATTACCCCATCCTAGGTAGAGACACAGCAAGCTCTGGCCTTGTATTTCTGTTTGGGTTTACTTTCCTTCAGGGACTTTTCTCTTTCCCCTTAATCTCGCAGCTTGCATCCTCAGGAGGAAAAAAAAAATCAAAAACCAAAACGCTATGAACTTCAGGCTAAATAAACACGTCTTGTATAAAGGAGGATGCTTCGGAGGTCCAAGAAGTCTTGTGAGAAGCCAAATTCTCCGATGCAAACTCCTCGGAATTGGCTGACAACCGAAAACGTGCGTATTTATTTGAGCAGAACAACCATTTCCAGGTGCCTTCCGAGCTCCGCCTCCTGCCCCCGGCGCTGCCGCTGCGGGGGGAGCGATTCAATGCCTTTCAGATTTCGGGGCTTTTCCTCCCTTCCCTCGGCGACAGCCAGACAAATTGCGGAGCTCGTTTTTACCCAGTAGAGGGCAGAAATGTAACGGCAAAGAGCCTGCGGAGCGCCGTCGGGGGAGCTGCCCGCTCCGCACCGCTCCGCGCCGCTCCGGCAAACCCGGGCGCTGCGGCAAACCCTGTGCAGTCCGTGGACTGGGATCCCCGTTAATGCACTTCCNTTTCAGTTTCCTGGTTGTCTTTTTTTGGGTTTGTTTTGCTCCCCCCCCCCCCCCCCCTTTTTTTTTTTAAATAATAAAAAAATAAGGCCCTTGCTTTCAGAAGGGGTGCAAACTGGAGCCTGGGCATCTGGTCGCTAAGTGTCTGCCCGGCATTTTAGGGAGGAAATGGAGAATGAACCTTTGCCAGTCAATTCTGTCGGCAGAGGTTGTGAAGGGGAAGGGGTTTTGCTTTAAGAATGCTAGTTTTAGCAAAGAATTTACAGGTGGTATTGGAACAAGGGGTAAAGTCAGTAAGGGGATGTGCTCAAAACCATTACACTGACTGGCGCTGGGAATTTGTCCCATTCCTTTCCCGGGCTCTGCAGGAGAAGAAATTCAGTGATCCCAGGCTTGTTTAATCAAAATAGCTCTGCGGTTGCCTTTGCTTCAGGGACTGTCTGTTTGCACGGAAGATTGCTCATCTGAACCTCAGAAACACTTGCTCCGTCTCCTTCCCCCCTCCCTGAAGGAGCTGGGGTTGCAGCAGCGGGGGGCTCCCTTTTGTGTCCCTACTCGGGAAGCCACACGCGGCTCTCCAGATTTATTAAAATGCATTGCTTGCTTTTTGTCAGCAGTGCTGATGTCGGTGAGAACAACAGGGCAAACACCTTAATAGGCAAGCCAAGAGCCTGTGTAGTGTTTATCTCACACGCGCACAGAGTTTGGATATGGCTCAGCTACTGCATTACAGGCAGTGGTGGTATTAGTTTTGAATGGTATTGGAATTAAGTACAACTGGGCCCGTGTGGAAGCCTAGATAGCTGCTGAGCTTACTACTGAGCTGCAGAGCCGATTGCCTCCCGGGCTGCGGTCTGAACCCAGCTGCAGTATGGAGCATCCTTATGGATGCGGGTCTTTGGGGGCGGCATCGCGGCAAAAGAAAGCTTTTCGCTGGCTCGGAGTGGTCACAGAGGCTGAAAGACCCAGTCCCCACGGAGGTACGGAGTGCTGCAAGGGCTGGTACTGTGTGTCTGCTGCTCTCCATCCACACTGATGAAATAAAAGCGAACGAGGCAGCTCTTCAGGTGCTTTGCTAGGAGAGCATATTAGAGGAACAGAAAAAATTCACCCGGTACTGCCCTCCCGTGGGTAGAGCTGCGTTTCCACGGTGCACAGAAGCACCAAAAATGCTCCTTCTCCACGCACGGGAGAGAGAATAGTCTCCTCTGCTGCCAGTACTGCAGAACTACTCGAATTAGTTAATAATGGTAGGGGTATTTTTTTTGATCTGGAAAGCTATGTCTGCTGTCCACATAATTTAGGTATATTTTTTATGTAAATAAATATTACAAATATATGATAGAGAGTTAAATAGCCGCACTGAATAGCTGCCCAAAGAGGCTGAAGGATAGCACTGAATTGCTGAAATAAAAATGCATCAGTGGCTGTAGACGGAGCTCACCTGTGAGAATTGAAGTCCCTTTTGTCTGAGTGTCTAGTTGTGACCAACTGGGGTTTGCATCCCATCTGGGAAGGTAGAGCCATTTGTTTAAAATGCTTAACCTTTGTTTAAGAGTTGCTTCAGTAATGACTCATGGAGGAGACTGCAGTGAATTGAATCACTACTCAAATTGTCTACTGTGTGAAGAATTTACTTGCAGAAAAAAGGTTAGTGAAAAGCCTCTAAGGTCTAAGGCGATCACAGTCCAAACTGCTGTAATCATTTTAACTTGCTAACTGCTGCAGTCTGGGCTCAGCCTCACTGCTGATGGCATTTTCCACTGCAAGATTATTCTCCTGCTTTTCTTTGGATGATGTTGGTATTGCCCAATGTCCAAATATAGAGTAACTCAATGTTTCCATTCAGTGCTTTTGTATGTAAAATGTGTTAATCTGTTCTAAGCAGCAGAGCATCTTCTATAAGCTGATATTTTGGCACTTCCTTTGGTCTGTAGCTATTTCAACTTCCCTGAGCTGTTTGAAGGGGAAACGTGTCCTGGCGCAGAAAGCAGAGCTGCGGCCGTCCCACTGCTCAAAGGCGCTGAGGTATCTTCAGCTGGCGAGACCCTTCCGTCAGAGGAGTCGACATGATGAAATTGTGGTGGTAACGTTGCAGATGTGATTTCCTGTGTCAAAAGGAGGTGCTTTGTTCTTAGCAGGTGAAGGACTGGATCAAAAAGGTGAGGACTTTCTGAGGGGGTTGAAGTTTTAGTCTTTCAGGAGAACAGCTCTTATGGTGAAGCTGGGACTAAGCATGGCAAGGGCAGGAGGCTAAGATCTAACCGAGGATGACTGTGAGCTGTCTCAACAGAGAGTATCCCAAAGAGAGGTGCTGCTTTGGAAGCTGTGAGGGAGGAAGGGAATCAGCAGCTGACTGCTGTAGGCAGAGCTGCCTGGCACAGCCCATGTCCCGCAATCCTCTCAGCCTGTGCCAACCACGGGCTGCGGGAAGAACCTGCGCACCAGGCAGGGCTGTCCCGCTCTCATAATCCATCAACTTTCCTTGCTCATAATTGCCTGAACGCTGGACATCTAATCTCGGTTTCAGCCCAGGAGAGTCTTGTACCTCCAAAGTAAGAAGGTGGAGAGACCAAGCGTTTCATGGGAATCTGGGTAGCCTGTTGGGTGGCAGGGAGGGGACAAAACCTCAATTTCTCACAGTGAGTGATGAAATTGTTACATCATAACTGACAAAGCCGCTGATTTTAAGTAGGACAAATTTCCCAAGGGCAATACGAAGATGACAGGCTTTCATCTCTAGTGTGTCATTTACTGCTCTTCCTTGTGTTGATTTTTATAGTGGTTTCTGTGGAGCAAGTGGCTACTCAGCAAAATTAATGTGGCAGAATGAGACCCTCAGATGGGGTCTGGGATTTCATCACTAAGCTTTTCACATACTTCAAAAACCATATCAATGTTAGGCGAGATCATTTACCAATTACTTACTAGTTTGCTTCCCAGCCCACACCACAAAAATTTCACCCAGGGGTTCTTGCCGTGCTCCCAGGAGTTACTGGCAGAAGCATCTCCCTGGAGCTAAAGTGGAAGAGACAATTTAATGTGACTAAAGTTTAAAAAATGCTTCTCTCCTTTCTAATACAAATTAGTTGTGATGAATTACCACTCCTCCTAGGGTTAGAATATAAGCCCAACAGCTTCTACCTGGCAACCTTTAATAGCTGTGCATATGCAGCCTCTTTGCTCTGCAACCCAGGAGAATGGCTTCTTAATATTCCTCTTAAAGACTTATTGCTTGTGTTGGGTTTCCTGTAAATTCACAGTGTTTCATGTGCAGCCAAACTGCAACAAAACCCACAGAACGATTAGGAAGCCTTGCACGTAGATATAGAAAATGCAGTCACAAGATCGCTAAATAGAAATTGCTCTATCTTTAAATGATCATGAGCTGTCAGCTGTTCCTTTGTTCGGATTATTATAGACACACATAAAACATTTGATTGAATGCTGAAGTTTTCACCAGCTAGAATCCAGACGGATGTCTGATAAAATAACAAACACACCCCACTCCACCCCTCCTCAAAATCCCCTTCCTGCTTCGGCTGAATTTCTCCCTGTATTGAAGCCAGTATTTCATGGACTAAATTGGACAAAGCAAGCAAACAATCTCCTTCGCATTGATTTCCAAATCAAATCATTGTTAACCGCATCAATATTCCCAGCTGATTCAATAGTCTCGCAGGCCAGCTTTCTGGCTCAAACAAGCTCCTCGGTATGGATGCCACGGAGCCCTCTGTGTGTGCCGCCCAGATTTGCTATTAATTATTGTTGGAAACATTCGGCTCTGATTCTCTCACCTCTTCTTTCTCCCCCCTTCCCCCCAACGCAGCAAGAAAGAAACAGAAATGCCATTCTTGACATTGGATTTCTAACCTCTCAGTGATGTGGAGGAGGCAGCTGCCTAGTGCTAAAACACGGATCCAGCGTACCACTGGCTTACTTGTAAGCAACCACAGTGCCTCAGTCACTGGGAAGTGCGGCAGACAATTCAGTGTGGTGAGCTGCTCATTTCTGGGGCTAAACTCTGCTGTTTTGTGGTGCAACTCTGATAGGGGGTGTCACAGCTCGGGGGGTATCAGAGCCTGCCTCCTCAGGCTGTGCTGACCGTGGAGCAGAAGCCTGCTCCTTCACACATTTGTGCAAAGGTTTAATTTCAAATCCATGTGCATCTCCTTACGTTCAGTGAGGCTCCTCTTGTGCTTTCAACTGAGCAAGTGCCTGCGCTGTGGGAGAATGGCAATCGGGGCAGAACCAGTGGAGCTGTGGTCTGACGGTGGCAGGAGCAGCGCTGGCGTCGGCAGCCCGGTGTGGGAAGGGATGCTGTCGGGACCTGGGAGGAACTGGAAATCAGCTCCTTCCCCTGCAGCAGCTCTGCCTGAAGTCAGGTCTCACCGCAGGCGATGAACAACTCCTTCCCTCCTTTGCAAAAGAGGGACCAGAAGGGAAGGTGGCAGATTCAAACATGACCGTTTCCAGCAAAAACAGGAAACCCCAACAGTGTGTGCACAGGCAGGCAAAGCATCACACACACACATATACAGCACATCACGGTCCAGTGTAGAGGAGTCTGTCTGAGGCTGGATTAATGGGCAGTCTGAAAAGGAGAGGCTGAGCCTTGGAGACTGAAACACCTTCTCCCGGCTCTTTTCACAGCTCGCAGGAACTCCGGCTGGGCACAGCTGGTTGGGAAAGCATATGCTGCCCATTTGACGTGTAATAAATTTACCCTGTCTGATAAGCAAGACTTCCGGACTCTATCTGTAGCATCTATTAGGAATGGCAAATTAATTAAAAGTGTGAACTAATTAACCCCCCTGCTCTCTGCCTCTTCCTTTGCCAGGGCGGCGAGGCTCATCCTGCTGTACGCGCCGCAGCGGGCTGCGTTCTGGCCCGGGCAGCCTGGGTTTTGCTAATGGCCCACGCGCTGCTCCCTGCGCATCTGGGGACCCAGGTGCCCTCAGCTTAATGAGGCCACTGACAGTTTGATGATGCCTTCTGTAAAAGTCTCCTCCCCTGTGCCTTCACCGAAATTGTCTGTGGACTGGTTGTGATATGGCCCTAGGCCAGCGCGGGAGCTGCAGAGGAGGGTCTCCAGCGGAGGCTGAGGTTGGAACAGGGTTTTGAAGGGTCTCTGCTTAGAAGTGGAAACCTGATGAGGTGAAGAGGGCCCTAGAAAAAGGCGTAGACTTCTGTTAAGGTGGTCGAGCTGGATTTAGGGAGTGTGGGTTTGAGCTGTCCTTTAGTGGAGTAGGCTTGGCATACCCTCAAGGAAGCTTTAGCCAAGGGGAAATCGGGGCTGGCTTCATATCCACCGTGGCTAACCTGCTGGAGACCACTGCGTCCTCTGCAAAGGGCAGAGGCTGCGCACAAGCTGGTGAGCACAGTCAGTCCACGTCAGTGCTACAGGTGGCTTCACCCCCTGAGAGCTTGTCTTTATTCGCTTGCTGTCACATTTTCCTGCCTGCTCACTTGTAAATCAAATTGCCGTGTTCTCTGATGATAATGTTTTGCTCCTCCAAAAGCTGCTGTTTGCACAGTGGTATCTGTATGATGCTATTTTCCCCTCTGAATAATCATTTTCATAATCTGAAACCGAAAAGAAAACCCAAACAACTACCATGGAAGAAAGGAAAATTCCCATGGAATAAATCTCCATAGACCCAGTTAAATTTCCCCATTACTTCTGGAGCTTCCCGTGAAGGCAGCAATGAGGACAATTATTCTGCTCAGTTTTTACCCACTGACCCTACCAAATACTTGCCTCAGCATGCTGTCAGAGGTGGTGTAGAGCTGATGCATTTGCTATTTTCTGTTTAATAGGGCTGGTATTCAAATCGAGTGATGTCCCTTGTCACAAATATAATTTCATCCTTCTGCAAAGCTTGCCAAGAACAATGCAATGGTCTCGCTGTTAGATACTGTGCTTGGTTCATTACTTTAAAATATGTTAACACTTTGTTCATAATAGGTTTGATGGCTTAAACAGTATAGGTGCTGAATTTTTAATGGTAACAATAAGGTATTTATTTTATTTTTATTTGAAGAAGGCCCAGGAAGCACAAGTACCTTGTGAGAAAGCTTGTTTTTGTGAGACTAAGTCCAGTTTTGTAGCTGTGCTGGATCATGCCAGCACCCTTTTTTGAGGTAACCCTGAAAATGTTGCAATTACTACAGGTGATTTGTCATTTAAGGGTGTTACAAAAAATACTTCAGGGGCTCTTGCAGCACATGGATGAGTTTTTATCCTTGCAGCCCAGCAGAGAGGGTCTGGCCAGCCATAGAGCCTAAGCTGCATGCAGGGGGAGAAAGTCTTGCCAGTGCTCAAAGCATCTGTAAATCAGTGGCAGAGATGTTTCTTGTGGGAGTGCTAAATTTGGTGTAGGAGCACAGGCACGGGTTGGGGTTTCCAGATCATGTGGCCATTGGCACCATCTTTCCTATTTCCTTCTGGTCTATTGAGTGCTATATTCAGGTCTGATGTGTCCAATTAATAGTGAGATTGAAACCCTACTGGAGTGTCCCAAAACTGCCCTGCAAGGACCGGAGCGTGAAGCTGCAGCAGGGTAGGAGGGAGGGGAGCAGCTGTGGTTCCTCGCAGCGTGGAGCAGCTCACAGCATCCCATGCTGCCAAGGTGCTGTGCTGCTTGGCTCCTTCCGGAAGAGTTTGGAGGCACAGCCGGTGATAAATAGCATTATGGGATGCTCTAAACATAAAGCGTCACTGCCTTGCAGAGGCAGCAGGCTTCCCGGGGAGAAGCATGGTGGCATTTCTGGATGTGGCGGTCAGCCTCTCTGCTCATGGTGGGCTTCAGTTCCCCCTGCAAGGCTGCTGCCCCTTCTCCTCCTTGCCTGGCCCCACACCAGCCCCTTCCTCGGGGAACTACATGTTCCTGTTGACATGCTCCCAAATGGCTTCACTGGTCTTTCCCCTGCTCGGAAAAAAGTTACGAGGCTGCACAAAATTTCCATATTGCAACAGAGATCTGGGCGTTCCCCTGAGCAGGACTCCCCAGGGGTGTGTGGGGGAGAGGCAACAATTTAAGGAAGGAACATCTGAGAGTATTTCTGCAAAAAAACAGAAACTATTTTACTTTTAAAGCCTTGTGCCCAAAATTTGGCTTCCTCTGAAACTGGAAATTGTCTCACAGCAACATATGCAAATTCATTAGACGAATTTCATTCATTGAAATGCGAACTAGAGTAGTTTCTTCCTACTTTTGAACGCAAATTGCAATTCAGCCTTAACTATGGCGGTATTCCCATTACACAGGGCTGAAGAATGTCTGTAATATTTACTTTATTCTCGCTTTTAACTTAGCAAAATTTTTTCTCAGTAAGTTTCATCTCATCCCACAGAAGCCTTTTGTGCTGTTCCTCACGTTGTGGGTTTGCATCGAAGGGTCAGCTCAGCCCACCTGGGTAACAGCACCACCTGGGCTGTAAATCTCCTGGACACCTGAGGGGACCAGAAAGGACATATTGTGACTTACAGTTCCCTTCTTCTTTCATTCCTGGTGGGAACTGGGTTTGTCCAACCTGCAGCAGTCTAATACTCACAGAGCAGGAGCCTGCTGAGGCGTAGCCAGTATCTGGCATATTTTCACTTTGATTTAAATGAGCAATTAGCCAGTTAATAAATAGAGGAGTTTGCTTCTATTTTGATTTGCAATTTGAATTAATGATTCTTCCAGCAAAAATAAACTACCCCAATAATAACATCTTTCTAACTGCAAGGCTTCTCTTTGGGCTGCTTATGAAAATGCTGCATAACCTCCATCAGTACTGAACTTGCACTGAGCAGCCTAAGCATTGAAAGAAAGAAGAGAAATAGAGGGAGGAGGAGAGGGGAGAGAGAGAATGAAGTAATGAAGTTTGCCTCCCCCCATGTATTAGATTGTTTCTTAAAAATTATTTTGGTAACTTTTTTCTGCTCACATTAGACTTGCCTGTGTATTTCTGTGTGTTATTCTCTCTGTATGAGACTAATGACTACCTGAAATCATTCAGTGAAAACAATCGTTCAGACGTCCCTCCATGTACTTTAAAAGGTGATAAAGTTTTTGTTATTGTTCAGATCACATCTGGAGCTGACTCCAGCCCGTGTCTGGCAGTCCAAGTCAATAGCCTCACTCTGTATTCCACCCACATATTTTCCTTTTCTGAGCTTATTCTGTCTGACTTGATACTGCCGGGTGATGTAGTCACAGGAGGAATTGTGTGCAGGAGAGCGGTCCAGTTCGTGGAAGGAAACTGGTGTGAGGAATTAAAGCTCTTGTTGTGACAGAGATGGCAACAAAAGCAGAAAACTTCCTCATGCGGAAGGAAAAAAGTCTTTGTGATAACTGAGGTGTTCAAAGGTGATACATGAGTATCGAGCAATGGCTTTCACACTAATTTCCAAAGTGCTGTTAATGCCAGGCTAGGTCAGGTCTTCAAGCTTCCTTGCCAAAGGCTGCAGGGCGAGGTTTCTTTCCACCACTGCGCTGGCTGACAGGATTTGTTCCCACACGCATTTTAGCATAATGGACACAAAGCACAGCAAGGAGTAAATAATGCTCTTTAATGCCCTCCCCTCCCATTCCAAAGTCCTAGGGGTTTTGTGTGCTGAGTGCACATAAGAAGGAAAGCCAGCTCAAGCTTTCCCCTGGCAGGGGCCACCAGAGCCATACTGCCTGTCACGCAGCGGGACCTGCCCCTTAACCAGCATAGTTTCCCCACCATATAACATCATCACTGCAACCGCCCACTGCTGTAACCCATCTCCAAAGGGACGTTATTGCCCAGTCTATAGATGCTTGGGGTAAGCAAATACCTCAGGCTGAGAAGTCTGGTATTGGTATGTTGCAAGAAAATCCCTCAACCTTAAAATTGCTTATGGTAAAAAGCCCCAATTTGTAGATGTCACTGTCTTAACAGACCAAACCATCTCAGGAGTTCAAGAATAAACCTGGTGTGCACTGGTGTGACTGGTTGTGGGGTGAGGGAAGGAACGAAGACTAGCACAGAATACAAAGAAGCCGTGTTTGAAGGAAAAGCATCGTAACAGCCTTAATCTTCACCTCTCAGTATTTAAGTCACAGTGCAGCTTCTCGCCATTATTAGAGCAATTAAAATGCAATTACTTTTTCATCTTTATTTCAGTTGTTGAATAATTAAAGCCACTTTACATCAAGGGTGACCCATAAAAGAAGGCATTTTGCATGTGAAAAGCTGCAAAGGGTGGAAGACTTTGGGGTATGGGCAGGCAGCAGTGAGCAACTGAGACTGGTAATGCTACAGTAAGCTGCCTCCTTTGCGTGCCTCTACAGGATCATGGAAGGAGGCCAATTGCTGGATGTCTGTACTTTATCTTGATTAAACGGCTGTTTCAATTTGGTATTCACTCCTTTTATATTTGTAATCACTTTAAGATTTTCATTTTATAGTATTCACTTATTTAACTGCTTGTTTCCTGCCAAGTCTAAAAAAAGAAAGGCTTTTCCCTCCCTTCTCCTTTCTGAGCTGCAATAAAGGCAAGAGTTTACACAAAATTACTTCTATTTTTAAAGTCTTCTGATGTAAATCTCTGATTGCTTTAAATAGTCAGAGCTGGTACATATTACAAGTAAGTATTGGACTGAAAGACCCTGAGCTATTGGGGAAGGCTGGTAACTGCTGCGAGTACGTGGGCTGACTGATGGGCGTCCCTGGGCATGGGGAGGGGACCCATGGGACCTGTGTGGGTGCCACCCTTCCTCTGATCCTCCAGAAGATTTTAATTGTTGTGATTCCTTTTCAGGTGTGTGCTGCCTACCTGCCAAGGGGCTATGCCCTCCCAAAGGTTTCTGCAACACTGCGGGTTTGGGAAAAGGAGAGTGGAAGCTGCCGGAGGCTCCGAGCTGTGGGCACTTCTCCAGAGATGTGGGAAGAGGAAAGCTCTCCCCACAGGGCTGCGGTGGTTGCCAGATTGCCAGCAGCAGAAGAATAACCCCCTTTTGGTTCCTCATCACCCAAACTGAATATCATCCGTCTTGTATCTTAGCCAAGGTAATGTGAAAAGAAATACAGTCTAAGTGTGCTGGAAAACCCTCTGAGGTTTTAACTTTGTTATTAGAGACTAAGGAAATCAACATATTCTCAGGCATTTGCTGGACTAGTTAGTTTCATCGCTCTCATCTGTCAACACTTTTTTATTGATGTTGAGGGATGCAGCTTAAAGAAAGTGAGCAGCAGTAAGGTGAGGTGCTTTGGAGAGAGGGTCAAATGTAGTGAGCAAATTCCTGTAGTATTGCCTGTTGGCCAACAGGTTCTGCTGTTATTGTCCCCTTGGCGAAACCAGTGAAATGCTTTGGGATCTTCAGAGGTAGAGGCACTGAATCATGCGGGAAATCAGTATGATCAGCTGTGGTAAACTCAAGGGTTGCTACTAGAAATTACTCCTTTGGACACATCACTCAGCTAACCTAGAACATAGTTTTCAGATTACAGCCTGATAGCTAATCTCATCTGTCCAAGAATTGCACCATACTGTGAACTAGGTTTAATTACTCCATTTTAGGGACAAATAGCTTTTGAACTCCCTGTGTAACTAATTTGTGAATCCAGTCCTAGAGAAATTTATTATGAAACATTTTTGCTTTTTTGCTCCCCAGTGTTGACTAGTTTTAGCACATACCTTCAGAGGGCACAGGGAAAATGGCAGACTTGCAGAAAATCAAATTGATCCTAAAATTTGGCTGGTTGCAAAAATCTGTCAAAAGAAAAGGCAGCCCTGCTCTAGCTGATCCACAGACAGTGGGGGCTAAAGTCTGCTTTTGGCTGCACTCAGCTGCAGTGCTGCAGCGTGGGGTTTGCTGGCCCAGCTCCTGGCCTACGTGGGTATGAGAGTCTAGCAGGGTGCTGGGGAAATGACAGCCCAAAGAAAACTCTGCTTTCTTGATATATGCACTAGGACAAAAGTGAAAGGCACTCACATAAGAAAAGTAGAAGTAAAAAGTAAAGTTGTGAGCCTGTGGGATATTTGAATTTGAAATTGGATCTGGTCAGAATCTGGATCTGGTTGGGATTTGTATCTGATTGCTGACAGACTTCCAGGAACTTGGTACAAACCTGGCCTAAGGACCAGGACTGTGTAACTACAGGGACTGTGTTTTTGAGATCTCCCTGACTATCAAAAGTCTAATTTTCTTTATTTCTAAATAAATATGTCTAGAAGATGTTACAAAGAACAGTGAGTGGCAGGATTGTAATTTGTGAGTCTCCCGCTTCTTACTTAAGCTATAATGAAAAGGATGATGAAATGAGGGAGAGATACTGCGAGGGGAAAGCTAAACTCTATAGTAAGAGTAGTTCAGCTAAAAATGCTGGAATCCAAAGGCTCCTTACAATATGTGGGTTTTTCACATTCAAACAGCAGTAGAGCATTTGTAGCCTTGATGGTGTCTGAGATCTGAAAAACCCTCCCTATCCTTTCTATGGATTTTCTTTAGCCTCCTAAATCTCAGTGATACGAATCAATCATATCTGAGCACCTCTGTAAAAATCTCACGTCCTTTCCACTATGAGTTTCACCCATCATTCCCTTTTTCAATCAGCAGAACAAAAAACAACTTCAATCTTCATTTGTAATTGGTACAAAAACCAAGTTTGAAGTTTGAAGACAAAGTTTTGATAATTTCTCCTTAACCAAACACCTTCCCTCTCTGCCCTCCAGTATATCTGGTTTCTTCCCAGGTTTGGTAATAAGAGGGGGCTGGCAAGAGGGCATGACACCACTGGAAACAGCACCAGCCTTGCCTTTCATTATACCTGAAAACCTCATAAGGACATGCGTGATTGGAAACCTTTTGAGATTTACAGAGAAGGAAGTGCTGAATGACCACGCAAAAGCTGGAGCAGTCATCTGAGGGGGGTCTCCAGAGGCACCGTCACCTCTTAGTCTCTCTGCTCTGCTCTCTTCCGACCCTTTCAGTGGTACAGAGTGGCACAAGGCTTCCTCATGTCAGACCCCGATGAATACCTACCCTGGACTTTATATAGACCACCCGCTCAGGAAGTTTCACGGACATCATGAGTGGTAAGATCAATATTTAAAGGCTCTGTGGGATTTCAGGGGTGTTTGGACTTGGGGGGATGGAGTCCCAGGGTTTTCCCAGCTCTTTCTGGCACTGCAAGCATCATGAAGGATGGGCATCCTGTAGTGGCTCCGGGTCAGAGTGATCTCAGGGACATTCATAAGCATTCATGAATTGCCCAGCCTTTCTGCACAGTGGAGATTTGGCTTTGCTATGATTTTGGAGGCAGGGAGGAAAGTTAACAAGCAGATAAAGGAAAACACAAAGAATTGTGTTTGATTTGTGTTTGAGTGACTGGAGCCCAGTCCCATACCCCAGGAGCTGGTGTGCCTGTAGCCCTGTGTGCTCAGAAGGGGGGCACAGAAAAGGAGGTGGCGTGAGTAAGAACAGTATGTCACTGCAGCAGGAAAGCTGGGAGCTTTAGGTGAAAATTAGAGCAAAGCTTTGATTTTTCTGCCTGTTAAAATTAAGGTTAACTGACTCCTTTACTTGCTTTTACTAGACTTGCTGGCCAATGTGCAGAATAGCCACAAAAATTGCCATCATCACAGACAACCCCTTATGTTATCCACTGCCGGCTCTTACAGTGAAGCAAGGTTTTATCCTGCTTGGTTTTACAGTGAAACCGTAATTCTGTCCTCTACATCACAGTCATTGTGGGGCCCGGGGCTCCTTGAGGTGACGGAGCCAGGGATGACATTTCTTTCCAGGCTGCCATGCCTGGCCTGGCTCTGCTGCAACGAGAGTCAGCAGCCACAGGAGGAGGGTGGAAAATTACCTGCCAAGTCATTTGGTTTCCGTACCAGTGGTCCCTCCCAGTTTACTCTGCTGCAGAAGTTTTCTCTAAACACGTATTCCTGCAGCTTGCAGCCAATTCCACTTGCTTTCCCTCCTGCAATTTCTCCCGTCCTTGAATTTGATCGAACCGAGCTGTAACCGGTGCGGTATTCAGGGCTCGGAGGATATCGTTTCATGAGCTGTGCTCCAAAAAATTAGAAGAGTTGACCCACTGCTCTCCTCACCCTTCACCCTCATCCCCAAACATGCGGCGAGGCCTGGGCTTGACTTGGGGAGTTGCTGAAATTTTATTATCTTACGCAATTTTTCTCTGCAGATTGATTTCTGTGAAACACCTCAGGGTATTTGCTAACATAAACATTGCTCCAGTGGCACAGGCCGTTTGTTTACATCGATAGGAGGAAAAGAGCCCTTATTACTGAAATTTTGCCTTATTCCCTCAAGCTTCTCCCTGGGAGCCAGCACGTAAGCAATATTGATACCTGCTTTTTTAATTTAGGGCCAATTTTCTATATAGATGGATGTGACGATGCATAAATAATACACCGCTTGGCTGCATGGATTGTTTATTCCAGCCCCTCATTGGCATGCACAGCGTGCAGGCAAACCCAAAGCTGCTCTGGATGGGTATTGTCAGATAACTTGCCAGGTTGTTCCCTAGAGAAAATCGTCAGGCACACAGAGCTGGAGTTTGTAAAGTCCTTTTATTTTATCCTTTCAATGCACTCTGTGCTGGTACAGCAAACTTCAGGCTGAATCAGCAATGCCATTAAAATTCCTTATTTCCAGGAATTTGTAAGCTGCCTGTGAAAAGAAAGAGAGCAGGACGCGACATGCGGGAGCGGAGCTCCCGGGATGAAGTCGTTTGCGCTAAATTTTAGAAAAGCAGACAAAAACAGAGCATCAAGAGCTCTGTGTGCAGGGCAGGCGATGGCACTGGGTGGCTGGGGGGGTCCCGCCGCGTAGTTCAGAGCATTTGTCCATCTGTGCAGGCACCCGCCTGCCCATGCCCCATCGTCCCTGGGATCTGCTGGGGATGGGAGAAGGAGCCCTTCGCCTTTCGGGGGGCTTCTGGGCTCCAGGAGGACACAAATGCCTGAACGGCTTGTTTGCTGTGGAGCTTATCATGGTACATGATATATTCTACTTAAATAGATTACGAAAGGCCCAATTCTCCCATTAATTGCAAAATTCTCAAGAACTTCATTATGAGCAGGCCTTAAATGTGCAGTTTAGAGCCTTAATCACTTGATATGCCATATGCCGTTCCCCAAATCTAATACTGTGAGCAAAACCCACTCCTAAGTGCTTTATGATGAACTCAATTTACAGCTGATACAGAATAATATTCAGTTCTTTCTTACTGTCTTACTGCTGGGAAGTAGCTTCGGCATTTTTTTCTATGGAAGTACGTTATTGAATCTGCTGAAATGGAGAGTCAGAGGGGTTGGATTTAGAAATGTTGGATACTAAACTCTGACCTGCTCTTAGTCTGAGGGCAATCTTGGTGTTTTCTGAAAAAATGAGGAATGGCGACCAACCCTTCTGTCTCTGCCCAGCTCGCAGAATACTGGTTTGCATAATGACAGCGTATTAAATTTACATTAGGTTTATAGTTTATAGCAGTGCCTCACTGGCTACATAATGCATGGAAGCAGTCTCAGCATCCAGATGCTGGAATGGCCCATGATTTTGGAAGCTAACGTAAGTATAAAGGATTTTCCTCAGCTGACTGCATGCTGTTTGGTGTTAGTTGTTTCAGATTAGCAAGAGCCTACCTCTTCTCCCAGCATCTAGAGAGGACAAGGCAACACACTACTGACTGGATTAATTTTTTTAAAAATGTTTGTTATTAAATTTTGCAAAAATGCAAGCAGGGAAATATAGGCCTGAGAAGCTTAGTCATAGCAAGCCTATCACCAGAGGAAATTACAGCAGTCTTGCATGTGTTAGTGGGGGAAAAAAGGGAAACCAAAGATATTTTGTTAAATGAGACTTGTTTGGGTTGTCAGCTGGAATTGTGTTTTTGGTTAGTAAGTTATTATTGCCAGGCTAAACTGCAATAATAGTGATAATATAAGCACTCTAGTAAGATAATGAATGCTCATGGATAGCTGACGTAAATTGAGATGAGTGATCTGACTGGCCTTGTAAGAGCATGGTGTCCTAGTTAATGGGCAGGAAAGGCTTGGAAAAATGAATATGCAAAGTATATCAAGGGAGGCATGAGAGACAAGTTAAATGCAATAATGTTTTAGACCTACTTTCTTCTGCCCGGTGGCCATCAACAAGCCGCAGTCCTGTGCCACCAGCCTCAGGGGAGGAGGCTGCAGGTTTGAAGATGAGGAGGCTGCAGTGTTGAAGATGAGTGGCAGGGTTAAGGTGACCCCTTCTGCACCTTGACTGGGGGCACCTGATTTGACTTTAGTAGCAAAGATGTGCTAAAACATGCAGCTTGTTTTCTGATGCATATACACGGGGAGGGCTTGGAGGGACTGGTCAATGGGGAGAATGGAAGTATTGGCTGCTTTTTATTTATTTATTTTTTAGGCGCACAAGTTCTGTGTCTAAGTGAGGCTTTTAGGCTTCCTCCACAGTTGGCAGAAACAGATAAGCTGCCTCTATGGGCAACTGTTCTAGTTGCTTCTGCCTTTCCTCATCCTCCTCCTCTCAGAGCCCCTAACCAGATTAGCGAGAGGAAATTAAATCATTCCCCAGAGCTGGCCAGGTTTTCCTACCCACCCCAAATTTCTCTGGCAGGCAACCAAAGCCCTTATAGGGACAGAGGCAGATGCTAGTTGGAGAGTTAACACGTCAAACCCTGTACCGTCTGTCACACACAGCTCCAGTCAAACAAACAAACAAACAGACAAGTAGTTCTAATCTAGGTTATACCAACCTGTTACATCAACGGCTTTGCTCCTGCCCATGGCAAAACGCTCACCTTCCTTGACGTGTGCTGAGAAGACTCGTGTTGTCTCTACTTTCACCATTTTAAGCAAGCTTCCCTCTTCAAAAAGTGCCTGAAAACCTGTCCGGGCTGATATGGCGAGCACGTTGGGGTAGAGACACAACTTAAACATTAATGTGATATACAAGTCTCTTTTTTTTTTGTTATTTTTTAAATTTCTATAAGCCTTCAGCAGAGGAGCCGTTCCCCGGAGGATCAGTCACACAGGCGGTGTCACAGATGCTCTTACGCTGACAACACTGCCTGGCCCAAAAACTGCCACGGGCTCCGGGACGCCTGATGCAAACAGCGCACAGCCCGGAGGCGACTTGATGAGCAGAGCTCATGAGGCTGACAGTGGGAATAAATGTATTTTGGGTATAATAGGTGAGCTCCCTCAGCTCCGTGTTAGCCCCTGGACTGCTGCCGCGGGCGGCGGGGCTGAGCATGCCTCCTGCCTTAACATGGACCATCCTCACTCAGCTGCCAGAAGCAGATTATTTTCTCCAGCCAGCCAGGCTGGCTTTACTCAGGAGTGCTGGTTGCCATGAAGCTAATTGTCTCCTGTTAAGAGACCCAAAATTTCTGGGTGTCACCCACTGCTACGGTCCCCACTGGCAATATCCCGTCCCCCAGCCAGGGGGGCGCAGGGCTCCAGACTGGCCTGTGGTGCCACCCTGGTTCAGGGGATGGAGGGCTCTGAGGAGCTCCGTGAACGTGACTAGTTTGAATTTCAAAAGTATTATTTGCTGTTTCAGAATTATTAAATATAGGGAGAAAAAAAATTAAACCTAGGGTTGGAAGGTGTCTATTTGGTTGAGCGCTGCAGAAGGGTGGCAGCTGAGGGACCAGGGGACCTCCCTTTCCTCAGGCACTTTAGTTGCAATGTCCCCACCACAAACATGGGTGTTTTTCCTGGTGAGAATGTACTTATTGGACAGCATGTGCAGAGGGTGCCCGTATGGAAGCAAGCATGCCAGGACCGTACCTTGTGCCAGCTCCTACTGCCCTGACTCCTGCTCCGAGCAGTGGCCATGGTGGGTCGCTCGTCACTGCCCGGGCTCCGGGGTAAAGCCACCCCTGCGTGTTGGCAGGGACAGGCTGGATGAGGCTGAGCCCCTGGCGGGGGGGACGAGCAGGAGGCTGGTGCGATTATGCTCCAAAATGGCTTTGGGCAAGATGCCTCACACGAGGTGGGGGGCTGGAAAAATTACTTGAGGTGTGCAGCCAGCCCTGGCACGGCTCTTAAATGAGAACCATCTTTTTTGCTGGGATCATCTATCATACTTGAAACATTCTGAAAGGCTGTATCTTTCCCTCTAACCACCTTTATCATTTTAATTTAAAAGCTTTTTAAAATTATCACCCAAATAAATGATAAGTAGTAACAGGGTAAACTGCTCTGAGCTCTCCATTAGTGCAAACAATGCAAAGCGACTGTGCTCTATTTACAGAAAATTAATGAACATAAAAAAGATGAACTGCATGTCATTCTAGTGATCGTAAGTTGTTTTTCATGCAAGGAGGCTTGCAGCTTTATACATTAAATTCTGGGACAAAAGAAACATCTCTGCAATCTTAATAGTTGTAATATATGATTGTATGTGAAAGGAATAGAAATAACATTTATTTTATTTAATGAAGACTAATGAAGTTGTTCTGATCTTTCCATTACAGTTTCAATGAGTTTTTCTAATCAAGAAGATCCTACTTTTTGAAAGCTAATTTTTCATTTTAAACTTCTGAAATGCCAGCAGAACAGTGAAATGCAAAGGCAATATTGTAGGATGTCAGCACATTTCCAATTCTAACGGGAAATTGATACATTTTGGGGGTTTTGTTTTGTTTTTGATGAAAAGAAAAAAACCTCAGGCTATTACAGAAATGTTTGTTTTTCTGTCATGGTGCCTTATCGATAGACAAACACGGCAGATAGTCTTCAGTGGGCTTAGCCGCAGCTGGATGGAAAAAGGGGGTCTCTTTCCCCAACCTGATCAGGGCAGGATGCCGTGCACTTTGAAATAAAGGACAGTGTGTTGAGGCATGGAGAGAGGGAGAGAGGTAATTACTGAAACCAGCTCCTCTAGGGGCACCAAAGTCAGTACAGCTTGCCTTTGAAAAGTGCCCTCAGCTCCCTAAGCCCAGTTACAAAAACTGGAAAGCAAATAGGACCAGACTTCTTTTGGGGGAGGGTATCCCTGTTCAGCTTCGCAAAGGAGCACAGCCATAGGAACCCATCCATCCTGGGAATGCTGCAAAGGGAGGTCATGGACCTGGCCAGCCGTACGCGCCGGGTGACGGGCGCTGACCGTCCCGCTGGTGGTGTGGGCACCTGGAGCAGCTCATGGGCAGGACACCGCGCCAAAGGCAGGAGAGAGGAAGCTCCTTAAGTTGGGGAACAATTTAAACCTGAATCTCATCTACCTCCTGGGCAAATGAGCTAGCAACAGAGACACGGAGGAAGGGAGAAAAGGCAGCTCTGCCTTTTCATTGCCGCCTGCAGCTGTGCTCCCGAAAACCCTGTGGGACTGCCCAGTGGGTACTCACTGCTGATGGGGGTCTCTGTCTAGGTGGACTTGCCCTGTATCCCTCTGTCAGCTGCTGGGTTTCAGACCGTGTGTTGCAGCGCTGCTTCTAGAATTAAAAAATGCAGAGTACTTGCACAGAATTTTGTTGTCTTAATTTCTGTCATAGATATCGTATGCTGTGTTGATGCTGCTACATAAATCTGCTGTCTAACAACTTCTCATAGCATTAATAGGGTTGTTGAGCCTTCAACATTTTTCACACCTGACAGTTTCTTAGAATGCATCAATTATTTTCTTACCTGTGTTCACAGTTTTGTTGTCATTTGGAAAAAGAAAAAAAAAAAAAAGATTGATTTTGTTTTTGATTTAAGCAGAAGAGCTGAAGCCTTTCATAGCCTTTATATAAGCACAAATGTGATAACTACCAAAGCTGATGGTGAAATCTGAACTGCTGAACTGCCATTTTCAGGCCAGCAGGTGTGAAGCTGAAGAAGCAGGACAAAGAAAGTTGTACTGAAAAATAAGATGAAAAAAATCACTACCTGTTAGTGCCATTTCTAGCTGCATCGATGCACCAAAGCACATGTAAACACCCACAGATCCACACGGAAAATATTTCTGTCCTGTAACATCTCATTGCTGTACACTGGGTAAAATTTCCCAGTATCATTTATCTTGGTCTGAGAAACAACCGGCTTTTCCCATTCCGCCTTTCCTTCCTGAGCAATTTGGTTTTATTTTGCCACCTGCTTTGTGCCCCAGGCCCTCCGCTGCCTCAGTTTCTCTCCATTCCCCTGCTCCCCGCATTAGGCAACATCGCTCCTCCAGCTTAACACTGAAATGATGCCCTGGAGCTGGCAGGTTGGTGAGACCTTCACGGCACCTTCTGCTGTCTCTGGTGCTTCTGGAACGGCACCATGGCACGCAATGGCAGATGGCTTCTTGTCATACTCAGGAGCCCTGATGGCATACTAGTCTTTTTTTTTTTAAAAAAAAAAAAAAAAGAGACAAAAAGGCTCTTGTCCCCATGTACTTTGTACTTTCCCTCAGCAGTGTCACCCTCATGTTTACTTGACTTCTTTCTTGCCCTCTCATTCATACATAGAAAGCTGACAATTTTAATAAGTATAGACTTCTCTGCCTAATTGAGATTAACATAGGCAGTTAAAGTATTAGCACAGGAGCTGAACCTTGGTGCCTTTCAGGAATTGCTCATCTATTTGCTGGGTCAGGTTCTGTCTGATTAGTTATTTTAATATTAAATATTTGCAGCACTGCAATGTCATGGGGTAGACCTACTTCTGCGTTCCTGCCCTTCACAGCACGCACAGGGAGAGAAACCCTCACACACACACATGACTGACACGCTTTGCCATACTCTTTGGTGTTGGCCAAGACGGTGGGCATCACACATCCTTGTTTGGTTGGGAAGCAGTATGACCCCACAACCTGCCCCTTTGGAGCCGCCGGCTCCTCCTCGTGCCTGCGTGGGTGACTCAAGAGGCTGCTGCCCTCCAGGTGAAATGGAGCAATAGAGTGATTGCAGAAGAGATGGACATCACATTAAATTTGTAGTGGTTGCAACCACTAGTAACTGCTGGGTTGGTGACCTTGAGCAAATCACCTTCACCTCTGCTGTGCCCAGAAACACAACGCGACTGCTGGAGGACCTGCCCCACTGGCCATGAACTCTTTGAGGAGCAGAGGTGGATTTTCTTAGGGTATTTTTTTGTACTTACACGCTTTTCATGCATAGTGGGGGGACAATGTTGTTCTCATGCGCCGGTCACTGCTGGCTCTGGGGAAGCAGGGCATGGAGGGCAGCGGGCTCAGCCGGTGGCCGCAGGGAGGGGTGTTGAGGTGTACCCCAAACCTCGCGACTGTAGCCCAAACCCTGTTCCCTGCCGGTACCCGTTTCACCTTGCTGGATGCTTCCAGCAGAGACCCAGCCCCGCGGGAGCTCTGAGCTCTGCCTGTAAGTGACAGCCAGGGGTGTCTGGACGCTGCTCACCCGGCGGGGCTCAGCGCTGCGAGAGGTAAATCTGGAACGGGCTGTAACCCACCAGACCCTACCGCCCCACTGCATTTCCCAAGAGGTGGCTCTGTCTCCAACTGTCCTCCCCCTTCTCCTCCTTTCTTGCCCCCTCGCAGTTTCAGGTGTATAGAGGTCTCTGCTGGCTCTTCCCATTGCATTTTATAAAAAAACCCCAAACCCACATTGCAATGGAAGTGATTCAAGGCACAGCAGAAGCCATCGGGAGCGGGATTTGGCACCCAGAGGAGTGGGGGCCCATCTGTGGCTCCAGCCAGCGTGGCGGCTCGCCGGGAGCTCGGCACTCGGCCGGGGCTGTGGGCGCAGAGCAGGGAGGAACGGGAGAGGGAAAAAAAAAAGTAACACCCAGGGAAATTATTTACGTGACTTTGATTTCTGCACAAATCTTGCCCTAAAAAGGACACAGCTGTCAGTCCATTTGTCAACATCAGCAAGTAATTATGTAAAGAAAAACATCATTGTACTTTTGACTTTGGTGCTTGTCGTGTCAGGCAGAGACCAATAGATGGACCACTTGGATTACACGAGGTAATCGCACGGTGCGAGTGCGCAAAGCTGGAAGGGCTCCTCTGGCTTCAGCTAAGCTTGTTATTTTTTCCCCTAATAATAGAGTGAGAATTGAGAAAGAGAGAGAAAATTAGCAGTAGAAAAAACAGCTCCTCTTTGTTGAATAGACAGTTTAATTTATTCCTGAGCACAATGTACCTGAAGAATGATAAGAAACAACTTTGATATCATGCTAAATAAATAAAAAAGAGGTTACATAACCTAATTTTCTCTGGTTCTTACAGCAGCTTCTATTTTATCAGCTTTCATTTAACCGGAGCAAAATTAATAAGACGAGAAAAGTAGGGCTACCTGGAATACTATGAGATTTCTTAAAAAGAAAAAGAAAGTGTCTGTAAGCTAATTATTTTGTGAGCAGGTAGCTGCGTGGCAATTCAGGAGGGCTGACTGCCAGGAGAAGCTGATGCTGGGTGAGCGGCACCGAGGGCTGGGTCCCCAGGCTGGAGCTCGCCAGCGAAGCGAGCGCCTCCATGTGCAGGTCCTCGCCCCAGCGCTGGGTTGGTTGGGGTGCTTGGGCTTGGTGCACCACCGCTCGTGTTGGGGAGGTGGGGGGACCAGGGGAGGAGAAACGTCCACCTGAGACTCAGCCACATTGAGTGCCAGCTCAATGCTCCCAAGCATTGCAACCACCCCCCCAAGACTGCAGAGGCGAAGACTTAAACCGTGTGAAAGCACAGTGTGCTATTTAGTTAGTAATTTCCTCCCATTCTCCCCTCTTCCCCCATTCCACAAGAACAAGAACCAGGTGGAAAATAATGCAAAAGTTGAAATGAACATTTATATATATATATATTTATTTTTTTTCCCCCCAGATTTTGATTCTGCTTTATTTAGAGATGAACCAATACTACAACTGCAACAAGAGGGGATGGCAACAGCCCTTGCGCCTCCCTTCCCCGTAGTGTCTGACGTCCACGTGCAGGAAGATAGAGCCCATTGGTCTGCCATCAGCTGAAGGTGGCTTCAGGCATGACTTCAGCCTTTTTGGCTTTGAGTATGTTTTAAAATCAACCCTGAAGGAACAGTGGATATGAAGGTTTTGATGTAAGATTCTCCATTAAAAAAAGCAGTAGTAGGTAATTTTTTTTTTTGTCTCCTGTTGCATTGCATTGCAACGGCTCTGTGTGTGTGTGTGTGTTTGTGTGTGTGTGTGTGTATGCATATAGAAAAGAAAAAGAAAACCAACCCAACCCTACCTGTGAAGAGGCTCCTTTGCAGGAGTTTTACTTTTGATGAGTAAAACTAACGTTAACCCAAAGAGGAGGGTGTCACTGGACCTGATTAGCTGGTGGGGCGAGGGGGAATTCCATTAGTGCAGAAATAGAGCCTGCAAAGCTGCCGCAGGTTGTACTGCAGCAGCATCTTTTGGACTTTGATGTTTCTAAGAGTCTTAAACTGCCACAGCAAAAGGGGGAAGGTCCCATCCTCTGCAGCTGAGGGGCCTGTTCAGCTGCCGGGCACGAAGTGCGTCCTGCTTTTCCACCCATAGGCTGAGTGTAAAGGCTTCTGGCAATGAGCAGACCCGATGCCAGGAGTGCCCGGGAGCTGGCTCACCCTCCTCCTCCTGACGGTGATGCCCGCCTGCCAGCTGCTGGTCCCAGGGCATAAATAACTCCGGTAATGGTCTGACATGGAATTAAGCCTCTTATTTTACACGCGTTGTAACCGTGCTGCTGGAAGTGAACTTGTATATGCAAATTGTACATCAGTAAACAGTGACAAATGTGGCCTGATTCCTCAGGGTTAGGCATTAGCATTGGTATCTTTTGTGCACCAGAAACACAAAATGGGAATGGGGAAATAAATTAACCAGTATTAAGGCTTAATTCATTAGAACTTATCTTTTTTTTTTTTTTGTTTTTTTTTTACAAAAAGAGGAAGCTCCCTGGTTGTGCAGCACATTGGGAGACACTAGCTGTAAAGAAGCCATGGGTGCTTTTGGTTTGCTCCCTGCAGCGCTTGCTGCTTTCACACACCCCAATAATGATAAATTGTGGGTGCGCAGGGCTCAGCAAGTCATTGCGCCATTCCCTCTCTGGCCGCCGTGCCAGTCTCGCCGCTTGTCCCACAGCACTGAGGGACGTACAGACAGGGGTGACAGGCAGACAGACGTTTGCTGTGCACTCCTGCCATCAGGCCAAGGGCAACTCTAGCCCAAAACATGCCTGAGGTTGGCTGAAACAGGCTGGGGGCAGCTTCATGTCAGAGCTACGCTGCAATATAACCATCACCACGGACTCACCTTCGCTGTGCCGACCGCCTTTCCACCGCAAAGAAGGTAATGCGGGAACATAACAGGCTGCAGATATGCTTTGCACTAGGCTGTGGTATAGAAATACATTGCAGATGGTATTTGCTTAAAAGATAAGTAAATTTTTATTTTTGTGTCTGCTTGGAATAAACCTAATTAAAAACTAAGCAGAGTGTTTTCCTCTTCACTTAAAATATTACAATTAGAGGCAACATCTGCGTTGCACAATTTATTATTTGTATATGCAACGTTGTAAAATACACTTTCCCAACACTATAAGCTGGTGTACAAAAAACCTGCAACTAACTAATTAAACAACATTAAAATGCTAATCTTAATTGGAGTAAGAGAACTCAATATAATTTCTTGTCTTTAAAGTGTTTTTCTTTTTCCATTACAGAACCCCAGGGAAAGTGTGCTCTGGAGTGAGCTGGGGGAGGTCCTTGCATCGTATATGAGGTCTGTTAAATGTTGAGTTGGACTCAATACTGGGATGTTAGGATTGGAGGAATGTCCCGTGGACAATGAATCAACAAAATTTGAGTCAAACGAGCCTTCAGGGGTCACAGTCACTGCCCTGAGTGGCACAGGGAACCGACTTAATCTCTGTACTTTATGGCACATGGCAAGGACAGCTTTTCATCCCCAGGGGCCACCTAATGCAGAACACAACGGGAGTCCTCTCTGCAAGGACAAAAAGAATTGCTCACTGCCACGCAAGTGTCCAGCTGTATTCAGCTTCCTTTTGTGCTGCTGTTGCATTTGGTCCCTCTCTCCCTTATCTCCCACCTCAGCCAATTCCTTAAACAACCCCCTCCACCTCCACCCATCCTGCTGTTAAACCCTGGCAGGGCTCGCACCCTCCCAGGAGGTGCAATGTCTGCAGAAGACCCTTAGTCCTGTGTCTCCAGGTGCATGGGCAGGAAGGTGGAGAGACACAGGAGCCGGAGTAGTTGCTCATCCTCGTGTGTAGTAGGAGCTCTACCCATCCGCCGCGTGACTCACACCCTCGGGAGGCTGATTAAGCAGAGGAATACCTCTGTGTGGGTTATAAATAGCCTAGGGACTACACAGCACATTTCAAGGCAAAGTCAAAGGATGACCTTGATTGTCGTCACTGGCAGCCTGTGTGCCTTTGCTTGGAGGTGGATCAAACAGGAGTGCGTGGAAGAGCAGGGATAGCTGTGAGGAGAAACTCCTTCTCTGGGGAATTTCATTGTCCGCTGCGTTACCTGACAGCAGCTCCAGCCCAGCATCAGTAAGTCTGGATGGACGCGCAGACACATGGCACGTTAGCAGGCACGCTGTGAAGGAGCTTGCAGGCAGGACCCTTCAGACCATGTATGTTTAATCTTAGGTGATGGATTCAGCTGTGGTACGAGGGAGCAGCCTTCCCCACCACCGCAGGCAAGTTCATCGGGGGCTGTGAATTGATCTGAGCCACTGGATGCCTACAGGTGCAGCCCTGCTTTTAGCGAGCAGAAGTGGGGACACATCAATAGCAAGTCTCTTTTGGAAAGACCCATTAACCTCCCCACCATTGTTAGTCCAGAGACGTTCAGCAGGGGTTTGTCTCGCCTCTGTGCTTTTAACCTCAGCCGTGAGCTGCTGCTTCAGCTCTGAGAGTTGATTGCGCTCCCAATTCTACTTGAGCTGGCAGAGTATCTTTGTACAGCCCATTACCGCTGCCAGTCATCAAAATTACATAATTTGCATTGATTTGATTAATACAGAGAGTTTTTATCCATTTAGAAAGGAAACTGATTTTCTGTTGCCGTTGCACACATAATGCCTGGAGATGAAGGTGCGTTGGGCTTTCTTTGCCTTCCCAACATCTCTGTTCCCTCCCCGTGGCTGGTGCACATCAGCCATTGCAGTCAGCAATGCACATTTTGGGGTGTTCCTGCTTGTTTCCCCACCCACTGGCAATTGTTTTCATAACGCTGCATTTCCTCCACACACTTGCCCCTTTTCTTCTATCAGCGAGATGGAATACAACTACCTGGTCCTATGACACCACCACCAGAGAACATACTAAACTGAAACTCATCACCTCATCAGCCTGTGGGTTTCAAAACATTTATACAAGTCAAACTCTGTTCCTCCACAATGAAGCCATTTGTCTCACTTCCCTATGGTGGAGAAGTCCAAAGTTCCGTTGTGGTCACAGCTTCACTTCAACACTGCTTTTCTCCAGTAGCTATGGAGAAATGTAGTGACTTGAAAAGCAGAAAATTCTATTTTATTGTGACAGTGAAAGGTGGGGTAAAAATGAGAACGGGAAAGCTTAGTTTAAAAAAAAAAAAAAAAAGGCAGAGAGAGTTTCTACTACAGATGGAAGGTGGAACTGAAAACTCTGGAAAGCCAGATCAAATGCCATACAGATAGATTCCCTCAGTGATTAATTAGTTTGTCATAAAAAAAATAAATCAAATAAACTGTGTTTTTTGCTGTTTCTTTTGCTGGATCCCATGTTATGCTCGCGGTGATCCCAAGGGGAGCCCTCCACTGCCGTCTGTTGCAAACTGCTTTGTTCTGGTGCTCTCTGCTCGGTCCCAGGCTGCTCCCACCTACAAAGAGCACGCAAAGATAACAGAAAAACCTCGATGCCTGTGGGGAACAGTTATCGGGGGGTGGAGGGGTGGAATTATCACTTTACCTTTTATTGCACTCTGTTGTGAGGCAACAAGGCTTTTGCTGTTCAGTTCCCTGCACTGCAGTCTGCATTGCTTGGTGACTTTAGGACAAAACGAGCTACTCGTTCTCTCTCATGAAAAATATCCCATGTCTGGGAGGGAGCTGAGGAGAGAAGGGGGATGGAGAAAGCGTCGTGATGAGTGTGAATTGCCTCTCTGATCTGCTTTGGTTTCGTCCTGGCCTGCAGAGTAAGAAATGTTCAGACTGCCTGCAGCGATGCCAGGATTAGATGGTTTTTAATGACCATCCGTTGTTATAGGAGTTTGTTGTACAGCCAATGTAAGATAAAAATTGCTCAAAAAAATTTTGGTTTTGTTAAGCTACAGGAAACTTATGGCACAAACAGATGTGTATACATCAGTGTCAGACCTTGTAGCATATGTCATATGTTCCTAAGGTGAAAAAGGTATCACATTTAACCACTGGGGCAGTAATAGTAATTTTCTGTTGGACTAGACAACCCCATGCTCTGCCGCCCTTACCCCACTTGGCCTGTGGGAGCGTCCGCACGCCGGTGTGCCCTGCGAACCTGCAGCTCTGCCCTGAGTGTGGTGGCTCAGCTCGTCGCCCGGCTGTGGGAGGGAAGATTGACGAAGATAGACGTGAAAATGGTGTAACACTCAGGGAATAATAAAGTTTCCTTAATTATACTTGTTGAGTGAATCTGGGAGTAAAATCTGCTGCCCTGCAAGTCTGATCCTGCTGGCTCTTCCTGGAGGAACTGTGGGGCAGCCAGGTGGGTTTACAGACAGGGATGGAGCCCCATCGTCCCCCCGCAGCGGGTCTGGGCATGAGTCGTCAGTGAATTTTTTTGTGATTCCTCAAGCTGCTGCCAGAGGCACTTTGCTCCGTCTTGCCACGAGCGTTGGCTCCCTCCTCTCCCAGATGCATTCAACACAGCACTTACCTTTGGGGGCACGTCAGAGCACCATGTCGCACTGACTACACTGCAAAACACGGCATGTTGTTCTCCTGCTGAGGAATCAGCTCCTCACTCTGTCTTTTCTGTTTCTTGCTCCTTTTTGTTCTGGTCCCGAGGCTCCCCGGGGCCATGGGTGAGATGGTCTCATCCCTGCGTGAGCAGGATGAGCCCAGCACCGTGAGCATCTTAATGCTGGAGCAGAAGTCATGGAATGATTTCTGCTGAAAGAGGACTAGCTGTGCTAATGATGTTTAACAAAACGTCTGTTCGTCCTGGGTCAGTAGGCACTGAAGGCAACCACCCATCCCTGCCCATCTGCTCCCCAGCTGAGCAGCCCGGACCTGACTGCCAGGCAGGCTTTTCGGTGACCCAGCTGCCATCACTTTTCTTGGAGGCTGAAGAAACCAGAGTCCTCCCAGAGCAGAAGAAAGTTTCAGCACTTTATTTATATATGACGATCAGAGGGTTAAAGCATCTCTGCTATGAAGACAGGCTGAGACAGTTGGGGTTGTTTGACCTGGAGAAGAGAAGGCTCCTGGGAGACCTCATAGCAGCTTTCCAGTATCTGAAGGGGATCTACAAGAAAGCTCGAGAGGGACTTTTTACAAGTGCATGTAATGATAGGATAAGGGGTGATGGCTTCAAACTGGAAGAGGGAAGATTTAAATGAGATCTCAGGAAGAAATTTTTCACTACGAGAGTGGTGAGGCACTGGCACAGGTTGCCCAGGGAAGCTGTGGAGGCCCCATCCCTGGAGGTGTTCAAGGCCAGGTTGGATGGGGCTTTGAGCAACCTGGTCTAGCAGCCGGTGTCCCTGCCTGTGGCAGGGGGGTTGGAACTAGATGATCTTTAACGTCCCTTCCAACCTAAACCATTTTATGATTCTATGATTTTTCTATGGTTTGTCCTGTGTCCTTCACAGCCAGACTTTCTGGCTACTGTTGCCGGCAACTTTGTCCAGGAAATTGGGAGTCTTTTCCTCTCGCACTTGGGCGAGAAGGAAAAATCATGCGTGACGGGGACCTGTGTTTATCAATGTATAGAAAAGTTGGTTGGTGTCAAAATAGTCAGTGACAACTGCCCTAGCCCTTGGGTCTACAAATAAGATATCCAGGAAGATCAAGAAATTAAATCCAATGGAAATAAAGCTCTGACGCTGGTCTGGCTGTTGGGGTGGAGGTGGGCAGGGGGCGGCCCTGCCTGGCCAACCTCCCCTCTCCCCACTGACTGACCCACCACACGCCAGGGAAGGCAACCTGCAGGGGTCATTTGCTCCTCCATCAAACCAGGGATATGCTTGTGGCGGAAAAAAAAAGCAGCAAATGTAACGATGTACTTAAAAAAGGTAAAATTTAATTTTAAAAGGTAGAATGTATGTTAGAAGGTAGAATTTCTCACTAAGCAGGATCAAAAAGCTGTAAAAAGGTTACAAGCCCCCCTGAAAGAGGACACTCTGTATAAACAATCCATGCCTTGCTCGTGAAAGTACCCTTGAAGAAGAACAGAAGATTGATAACAAGGGAACATCCCTACATGGAAAGCGCCGAAACCGGCTGAAAACCCGACAGCTGCTGGAAGAGCCCCAAAGTGAGCAAAGATTTGCAGCAGCTGGGGGGAAGGTAAAGGCGGCAGTGGGAGATGGCGACCACCGACTCCATCAGAGACTGAACAGAACTACCCCCCTGCACTGGAGCGTGCGCACAGCAATTAAAGGACCTTGCCACTTTAAATTAAACTGAGACACTGTACTAAGCAATAGAAATTATTGAGATAAGGTACTAACCAATAATGGTAATTAAGGGCGTGTATTTCTGTGTTTTGAACCATATAAATATCCCAAAGGGCTTGCAGGCTGGTGTGCTGGCTTTGTGGATTACTGCCTAGCACCCACCTCTGCGCGGAAACGGTTTGAATAAATACCTCTGCTCTGGGCGCATACTGGCATCTTGCACACCACTTTGGGACAGCTGTATTGTTTGTGTCCACACAGGGCAGCGATGACGGGTCCCGCTGAGCCTGGAGGAGCTGTTCTGCTTTCGAGCGACTGCGTAGCCAACCTGCCAAACCTTGGTTCCAAGGGTCATGGGTTACAGAAGGAAAGCAGAAGGGAGAGGTGTTGGGGTAGAGCCATTAGTAAATCCCTATAAAATTTTTTTCACTCTTGCTGCTATTAGAGTGATGGGGTTTTTTTGGTGGTTTTTTTTTTTTTTAAAAACACTCAAACTGATTTGTCTTTTCCAGGCTCAGTTTTGATTTAAAGCGCTGCCAGGCTGCTTAGATCTGTTTTGGACCAGCCTGTTCAGACAAGCCTGCAGGCAGATCCCATTAGCACTTGCTCTTTCCCTCACCTTGGTGAAGTCCCTTTGCGTGACCTGGAGGGTGATGAACGGCTGGAAGTGTAAACTCGGAGACAGCCAGCGACTGCAGCAGTGCGCACACATGCAGGGACCCACCAATTCACCCACAGAGGCAGTGAAGTTAAAGAGAAAAATATCACAAATAACCAGACAATGCAATGCAATATGTACCCACTCGTCTCTGTCTCTAGAATATTTGCAACTTTTACTTCTCTTACTGTTAGCAAATGCACTAATGCGTCACATATCTGATAATTCTTAGGAAAGTTCCCTGTCTAAATTTTTTTCTTCTATGAAAGCTTTTAATAATTCAAATCCAACCTAGAAAATCACTGCAAGGGACACTTTATCTTCTCAGCTGTGCAGTGGAGAGCCTAGACCCTGCCTCTCTGATGTTGGAGTACTCCAGACTTCCCTTTACAAATTACTAGGCCTAATTTAGCTTTTGTTAATTCTGCTTTTTCCTAATTTTAAATTGTAGCCCAAAGAGACTGGCTAGTTGACACGGTTCTCACCACAGCCAATCTATCAGCCAAAATCAGCCTAAGTTTTGCTGACCACCATGCCTGTTAATTTTGTCTAAGTTCTTCTGTATACAGAGAATTACTTGCTCCATCCAGGCAGTTCTGCAGGCAGCAATTCAATGGGGAGTTACTGGATTTCAACAATACAGACCGCCATAGCGCTCCATGCCTTGATCTTCAGGTGGGCCGGCAGAGCAGGGGACGTTATGAATTTACTGAAGAATAGGGAATTGTACACACTAGGAGATATTCAATAACATGGGCAAAAGTTAAAAGATTACTCTTTCTTCTCTGTTAACATAAGTACCTGGAAAAACATTGAGCTTACCTAAAATAATATACATAGATACATGCATACATATATCTATATAAATCTTATGCGTATGCATGTATGTTTCAAAGCAGGGATATTGGAAATGCACACCTTTGCTTCCCAGGGTTACAGTATTTCACGATTACTCAGTTTAAATCCTCCTACTACATAACTGCCAGGATGAAAATTATTTTTTAGTTCCTTTCCTCCTGTACCGTGCTAATTTTTTAACGTCAAATGTAATGCTTTTGACACTCATAAAAAGTATTAATTTGTAAATTAATTTATTTATAGGCTTTTCTATAGAGTTCGACACCATCAAGTCTGAAAGCCCTTCAAAAGTTGCTAGGTGACACTGTCATACCTCAGTCTGATGAACAAATGAGAGCTCGCAATGTTGATGCAGTGATTTCAACCAAACATCCTGCTTTCATTTTGATAGAGCCCTTCTTTTCTTTTTTTTTTTTTTAAATCATTGTAGGTTTGTTATGAACTGCAAGCAAGCTCAAATTATACTTTTCACGAGTTATGATTTAGTTCATAACTAAACTAGTTCATAAAGTCAATGCAAATCTTTCCATGTTGTTTTCATGGAAATCACAGCAAATTCATATATTTGCATGAGCAACAATATTCATAGGCTGATCCAGAAAAAACCCACAGTTTCACAACTTCTAATGTGAATTGCATTTATCAAAGATGTAGCTAATTCCTTATTTTTCTGCCTACACTGAAAGGGAGTACAGCTGATCTGAAGAGGGCATCCTTGTTGTAACACTCCGTCACATTCAGGAAGACCCCATAGGTACCCCAAGGTCCTGCACACCAACCAGGAAGATACGCGTGTCCGCGTGTGCTTGTGAACCCAGGACAGAGGAGTCAATTTTGACAATACAGACCCTTAATCAGAACAAGCATATTTTTTTCCCAGCTCCTTCCCAGTAGCTGGAACCATAATAGCTAATATTTGAGCTTTATGGCAGGGAAAAGGATGAAAAGAACAAACACCCTTTGATTTTTTAACATAATTTTCCTTTTTTTCTTTTTTTTTTCTTTTTTCTTAAAACAAACATTTCCTGATTTCTTTCGTCCCCATTTTGAAATAGTACAGACACTACATTGACTCAGAGCATTCACAAGGTGTTTCCACTTCCATGGAACTGGTGAGAAATGTGTTTCTAACAATTTCTCTGCAGGCAGGAACCTATGGAGCTGGGAAATGTCTCTCAGCGGGGGTTGTCTGCAGCAAAATTGTGAGTTTGAAAAGGGGCTGTCAATGGGCTTTCAAGGCTTTGGCCTGGCTCTCTCTAGCAACATTTTTGTGATCCAAATTGGCATTGATTTGAGATGTGTTCCTGTGCAAGGCCAACAATAGCTTAAAGCAGGTGCTAATTAGCTCGGCTCTATTCTGTTCTTGCTTTTCATGTCTAGGTACCTCCTTCAGAATAAGAAGCAGAAGGAAAACATCCAAGCAGAAGAATCAGAAGGCAAAGAAATGGATGGGGATTGCGAGTGAAAAATTAATGAGGAGAGACCTCATTTCACAAAGCTTACATAAAGCTGGGCTGCATCTGTGCGAGAAACAGTGACCCAGAAAGAGAAATCTGTAAAAATGTAGAGCAAGGTGCAAAACTTGGTAACCTCTTTCCCTCCTTCGCACCTACCTTCACAAACAAGGCTGCCTTCTTTATGGCCACTGCGAGCTCATCTTTGAAATTTGTACCATGTTCACCCTCCCCTCCGGCAGGTCCCAGCTCGGGGAGCAGCAGGGCATTCCCAGCGCTCCCGGAGAAGGTCACCTTTGAGTGGGATCCAGAGAAACCATGATGTGGGCTCAGCATGGCCTCTCTCACATTTATTTGGGGGTATCAAACCTCCTTATGCTGCCATTTTTTCCCCTATCCATTCAGCGTATATAAATATATATGTGTTACATATATATAAAAATAAAAGCACTTAGCTTCTGGCCAAGGCGAAACCCTTTGTAACACTGCATCTACCCATCCGGCTTCCTGATGAGAATTCGCTTTCTGGAAAGCTTGGGATTGTTCCCAGCATAGGTGAGCAGGTAATGCCTTTATGGGTGCAGCAGAAGTCTGCAGAAAGTCATTCTTGCTGGAAAAATAATAATAATAAAAAATAATTATAAAATGGCACCTGGCTAGTACTTAAAAGGGTGGTGAATATTTCTCATTATTTTACAATTCAAACCCTCAATTAATGGACATATCCTTTCATAGCTGATCCCAGAAGAAAAAGACCTTTAGTACCTTGCATGACAGGGCTGAGATTCTCACCCCAAACACTGGGTTCTTAATACGTGAAAACAGAACCCTTCACAGCTTGCCCGGAAAGGGAGAGGAACATCTGGAGGAGTGCCCAATCAGCACGCCAGTTTTAATTATACCCCTTGCTCTGCCGCCTGTTGCCCCGAGTCTTCTATATCAAGAACATCTCAGGTAAAACTGAGCAGCTCACTCTCTGCTATTAACGGGTCTCCAGGTATTAATGCAGTGCTCCTCTCTCCTGCTAATTTCTCATGCCAATCTTTGCCTTACAGTTGGAATAAAGGTATCGAGGCATCATCTGCTATCGCATCGCATGCATAAGTAGCATCATCCATTAGCAGTCAGTCTAATTTGATCGTTTCCGAATGAGAAAGGACAGTTGTCAGCTGCCTCGAAGAATGGATTCAAAGGCTATAAACAAGAAATCTTCTCCAAGAAGTTACTCGAAACTGGTGCTTATCACTCTTCAAAAGACTGCGAAGACAATAAACTAGTCAATTTACTCTAATGGACAGGTGCAATCTGGGTATTTTAGTGTCTCATAATATTGACTGGCGAGACTTAAAGGAATTTGAATGCCATGGATGTGAGCTGCTAGACTGGCAGGACATGGAGCAGTAATGATAAATATTTGTACTTGCACAAGTGGCTAATTCCAGTTTATTTTCCAAGGTGTTAACTATTGAAATGAATAGTGTTTAAAATTTGCACTTTGTGAATCTGATCAGATTTCCCTTGGAAATAATGGCTGTTAGTTCTCATGAGGTTGCAAGGAACCACCACACAACAGCAGGGATTTTCTCCTGATGGATCTGATCTGGGTTCTCTCAATATTTGGCATCAACATTTCCTGCCCTCTTCTGACTCCCCCACTGCTGCCAGAATCCCAGCCGCTGACGACTTAAAGCATGTTTATTCCTGGACCCCTTGTGCCAGGCAAGGCAAAGGGATAATATTTCCACTTACATACGGGGAGGGCAACCACAGGAAGACTGCTCCCCACATCCTGGAAGGTATTTAGCTCTGTCAGCATCACTGAGTGGCACCTGTCGCCAATGAACCCTGAGGCAGCAGGTCCACTTTCCTACATGAGACGCTGGCAAGGCAGCCTCACCCTGCTTGTTTTGGGGTATTTTTATGTACTGTTTTGTTTATTGATGTATTTTAAGAATGCTGTTGCAGAGAGGCTATTAAACCACCTGCTGCACAGTTACGTCTACAAAAATAGACGCCTCCCAAAGTCTGGTTTCTTTCTGTCTTAGCAGCACATTATCCATTTTGCTACTGCCACCTGCATCTTTCCGACCCTGGGACCTCTGCACTGAGGGAAGGGCATCCCTAGGGGCTGGCTCAAGAAAGCCTGGGTAGCCAGCAAGTGGTTTCTTAACCTCAAGATACTAATTAAAAGATGCCCTTGAGTCAGCTCCGAGTCAGGCAACAAAACAAAAGACCCAAAAAGGCCTGGAGAGGGATGGGCAGTCAGTAAATAACAGGACCTGTAAGACCTTACTGTTGGTGAGAGGCAAACTGTTTCAATACATAGAAGCCTAAGTCTTACTGAAAGTTGTTTAAAACCATTTACTTACAGTTTCGTTTTCAGAAATACAGGCGAATTGTTCACTTTCCTCTTCCCAAACATCTGATTTTTTAGCAGAGTTGGACTATTAGTGGCTTAAAAGAAAGAACTATACATAACAGTGTTTTTACAATAACTTCTCTGTTTTGCCTTTTGTGAGCTGAAACAATCTTTTCGATGCTGATAGACAGTTGATTAGAGCTAGGTAAACAGTATTAAACAGACAAAATATTCCTTGAATGTGAGCATTTAGTGGATTTTGAATAATTTCCTATCGCTTATCAGTCTTTAAAAGGATTTTCATTTATCACTGAACAGCATATCTAAATAAATTGGAAAAGAGAGGTTTGCCCATAAACCGTTGACTTTGACTATCTGCTTGTCCTCAAACACAACTAATTTGCACTTGAACCTATTTCCTGCTTGTTTTTTTTAAGTGATTGTAACTTTCCAGTATAAGAATTAAACATTATTGTATATAACAAATAGAGCATATCTAAGGACATACTTCCAATGAAATAGTTTTCAAACTTTTGATGTTTGTGACCATTATCATGAAGGTTAATGATGATAGGAATAATAGCAAGCAATAGGTGCAGAAACTCTTACAATACAAGAGCAACAAAGTGGATATGAAGCTTTAATGTACATACATTTATAGGTATGTATTATCCTAGTATTTGACTAACTCTGCAAATTCCCTTTTGCTTCAAGATTTGTGCATTTTTATACCAAAAGCATTGTATGGAAAGCTGATGTTTTGAAAATGATCTCATATTCATTCTGCATCATGACAAAACTTTTGCCATTATCCATGTGATTGCTATGAAATATATGTTTCCATTTCAGTTGATCTAGAAAAAAATTATCAATTTCTATATACTGGGGATGATACAGAAAATCTACGCTGTAGTGAAAGTGATGAAGTCAATTTAATTAGAAACAAAGTGAAAACGTCAAAGACTCTCCCATTTTTCAGTAGATGCAGGAGGTATCTGAGCTGAGCGCAGTGGAGGCTTTGCCACTGACCCCAGAGGGTGATGGAGCGCTCCCTCCAGCACAGCACAAACCCCTCCTTTCACAAGAGAATCCTACTGTCTCTTCCACTCTGCCCTTCAAGTCTGGTATGTGCTAATGAAACTGCTTTGATAAATTAGCGGCTACCGATCCAAATATAAAAATGTAACTCCCCTCAGCAGAGACCAAAAATGGTGAAGTCCTCCCGCAAAAAATTCAGTGTTCTCAAAATGCTGTGATTAAAAATCCAGTTTCAGAAACACATAATAAATCCAAGCCAGAGAGGGCTCTTAAAGATGGGCTATAGCTGATTTCCCTGTACAGCTTGTCTTTCAGTTTCTCCAGTTGCTAAGATACTAGCAGTATTACCTTTCACTATGTCTTCGGGAGTTGAAGATATATATTCTCTTACTCCCTGTAAAAGTCTCCTCCACGTATTGCATCCATACCTTTACCTGCACCTTTCCCTTCAGAAAGAGCAGGTGGGGAGTGTAGGTGAGATTCTCCACACATATAAAGAAGCCACTGACCTCCAGTTACTCCAGCGGAGCACTCCTACCTTACAACCACTTACAATCTGTTGGTAAATGCAACTGCCTTATTTAGACATTAACAGTTTTGGGGTTGTGTCATACCAGGTAACGTAGACTCTTCTATAAACGCAAATAACTTCACTGCTCTAAAAGGTGCCAGAATTATTTTATATGAGGGTTCTCATTTTCCAAGTTAACTCTCAGATTCTATGCTCAAATACCTGATTGCCTCAAAAGAATTTTGATGTCTAACTGGTTTTGTATTTTAGTGCTCTACTGTCAGCCTTGAACCATCGTGAAGCCTCCAGGCTGGGGAAGTTTCTTCAGGATTTTATAAATGATGATGTCCATTTCCAGGAGAACCGAAGATGGAGTGATTTGAAAGAAAGTCATTCTTTAAAGTTCATCACTCTCACTAAGCGTGATTAAACACTATATAATTTAACATTATTTGCTGATAGAAAATCAAAGCATTTGCCCCCAGCATGCTGACATTTACAGCAGTGGAGAACATTTGCACATTTTATGCTTATAATAACAGATGAGGTATGAAATGGATTCTGATAATGCTTTGAACACCATGGAAGTCTTGTCATTTATCACAGCATATGAGCTTGCTCTGGATCCCTACTATTATTGTGATATATTTCCATACAGTAGAGGTAAAGAAAAGCTTTATTTTGATGATGGATAGGGGGTGAATCTTCAAAAGTCCAGTAAGCAGGTTCTCGTCAAGCAAGCCCCACTGTAGTGCCAATCTCATGTCTCACAGGGTGGGGTGGGGTTTTTTGTTGTTGTTGTGTTTTTTTATTTTTTTAGGGGTGATTTTTTTGTTTGCTTGTTTCTTTTATTTTTTGTTAGTAAAGGTCTGAGTAGACAAGTAGCTGATGTGGCTTGTCTGTAACTCCTTACTGCAAAGAGATCAGATTCTCTCCTGAGATGCTCTGCTGTCTTGTGTTTCTGTGACACTATGAAATATTACAAATAATCAGTTATGTGGAGTAATCTCAAGAAACTACAAATCAGTCTAAATTTTAAATGAACGCAAGTCAAATGCACACATCATGCCAGAATATTCCTTTTAAATAAGCTGCCTTCCAAATCAGTATTAGGATTTAAAATATTTATTTGGTGTGTGCTTGGACTCCTTTACTGAAAGGTGCTGGAGACTTAGATTCCTTTGGGCTGTAAATTTTAGCTTTGGGGTTTTTTTCATCTGAGAACTAATAGCTGCAAGCACAATTCTGGCTTTTTGATGTCTCTGGACCGTATTTCCTCTTTACTGTGAAATTCAAGATTATGAAAAGGAGCAAAGGATCTTAAGAACAGATTCCCATCACTTATAACATTCAAAATTTTTGAGAAAACTTATTTAAATCTTTACAGCATTACCTCCTCTCAAAACAGGATCAAAAGCAAAATCATTTCAGTCTGCTACAAGTGTGGGACTGTTCTTCACAGTTCTTCACCCTTAACCGAGAGCATACATGGATGCATACTTCACTTGTTTTACTTATAAAATATGTTAGACACTTCAAGCCCTGAGTGGCCTCTGAACAATGCTTAAAAGCAGTTTAAGATTTTTGTTTGGAAATCTCCAGAAGGTCTTGGATCCCTGCTGGATCTTGTCCTTACCAACAAGGAGGGGCTGGTGGGAAATGTCAAGTTGAAGGGTAGCCTTGGTTGTAGCGACCATGAAATAGTAGAATTTAATATTCTCAGGGCAGCAAAGAGGGTATACAGCAGACTCACTACCCTGGACTTCAGGAGAGCAGACTTTGGACTCCTGAGAGAACTGATTGGCAGGGTAGCGTGGGAAAAAGAACTGGAGGGGAGAGGAGCCCATGAAGGCTGGTTAGTGTTCAGGGATCACCTCCTCCAGGCTCAGGAGGGGTGCATCCCAAAAAAGAAAAAGTCAGGCAAAGTAGCCAGAAGACCTGTGTGGATGAATAAGAAAGTGTTAGATAAGCTCAAAATCAAACAGGAGGCCTATAGAGGGTGGAAGCAAGGACGGGTGGACTGGGTGGAATATAGAGAAACTGTCCGAGTGGCCAGGAACCACATCAGGCAGGC